>VXAV01011963.1:51002-138459 GCA_013399715.1 Alectura lathami
GAATCAGAACTGTAAAAAAAAAAAAAAATCTTACCACAAAATACTTTCTTTTGTTGAAAGGGACTTCCAGTTTTGTGTTTTATCCTTTTTTCCTGATCTATGTGCTAAAGCCTAGAAAACCCTCTACCTCATCTGTGAATGCTCTTTTAAGTGCAAACAACCTGCAGCTTGACTCAAAAGCCTTGTGCCATGAGTAATCAGATGTTGGAAATGGTGCAGTGAAGCTTCTCACAACATCAGCCCAGGTTAGAGGCTTGTGAGTGCTCGGGAAGACAAGTTAGAGGGCCAGGAGCGGTGATGCTGTTGCTGACCTCCTGCATGGCCCCAGTTGCCCCAGGTCATCTTCACTGGGATAGCAGAGTAATGACCCCAGTGCAGTGTCATGAAGATTCGTCTGAAGTATTGTAAGCACAGGTCCTCTTACCTGCCTGTAAGAATTATTTAAAAACCTCGTGTAAGAGAAGAGCTGGTTTTACTGGCAAATGAGCATAGAAGATGAGAGCAGAAATTGCCCTTCTAGCAGGAAAGACAGCAGATCCTCAGACTGTGAAGTCTGTGGGAGTTTGTGTGTGTATGTGTGCAGCAGGGGATGAAGCAGTAATTTACTACTTTTCAAGAAGCGGCAGATGGATCTAACCGCCTTGATACTGGAAGCACTTTGTCCTAGATTTGTTGATTTGACTAAGCTCCCTTTTCAGCTGTGGCTCAATGGGAGGCTGTGACCACAGCCAGACCTGCCCCTGGAGGTAGCTCTGGTGAGCAGGGAGGTTCTGTGGCAGAGGATCTGGAGCTCACTGCTAGCCAAGGGCTGTGCCTCTTCCTAGGAAAGCTCCAAGAGAAGTTACTATCCTACGTCAAAAAATCAGGCCACCAAAAGAGAAAGCAGCTGCATTCCCACCAGCCTTTCAAACCCAAGCATGTCTTGAAACATTACAGGCATTACAGAAAGCAGATTTATGCCGTCCACTCAGATAAGGAAAGCTGCATTTTGAAACTTTTGTTGCTGCTTTCATATTTTATCGCCTTCAATTTTCTTTTTCCTCTGAGGTTTTATCTTCGCCTGGGCACAAGGCAGGGCCAATTCTCAGGTACTTCTCCATGATGCTGAGGGCCCTCCAATGCCATTCAGGCAAGCATGCAACAGCCCTTTGCTCCATGGTTGGCAACGGAAGCAGTCATGGTGATGGGAGAGCCTGACAAAGAAAGGATTTGTGGCCCTGGTGCAGATGGCAGGTCAGCTGTTACGGGCAACATGCTACCTCACTGACTGTGAAGATCTGGTCAGACATGAAGCAGCAGGGAGTCTGGCACTCATTTCTGTGCCCACCACCCTGAAAGCCTACCAGTGACCCTCCAGTGTTTCTGCCCAGTCCTCACAGACACACGGATCCAGGCAGAGCAGAACGGACAGCCATTTTTCTTCCCCAGCACTGACTTCAAACAGTGTGGCCTGTCAGGCCTGCTGTAATTTCCCCTCCACCAGTGCCCTCTCACAGTGTGCAGCCTGCAATGAAGCAGGTGAAACCCAGACCCAGCTGTGCCATGGTCCATACAGCTGCAGCCAACCATGGGCTGCTGATCCTGCTCAAGAGGAAAGAAAAATGGCACAGCCTGTCTTCATCAGCACCTTTGTGGCATCGCCCGTAGGCCTCCACACATGTGCTACCAGGCAAATTATCAAAGCAGAGCTGTGAGTGTCAGCAAAGACTCTCCAGTATCCTTGGGTGATAATGTTTCATTGTTTTTACAGACTTTTCTCAAGCCAAGTTCACAAAAGGAGACAGAGAGCAGTCCAAAAGTGAGCTCAGGAGAAAAACATAAATCAGAGGGAACAGACCAGCTCTCTCTCACCGAGTCAGCAGACTGCCTGGGAGGCAGCATACGTTTAATCTTGCTGTTCCCTGAGAAGTGTCTCCATTTCCCATGCCCCTAGCATGTGTTGTTCTCCCCAGCAGAAGTAGGATCCTGTTTCTCTGCCACTTCAATCTCTTGGTACCAGCCAGCATCTCTTGGTCCTGCCATCAAAAGGCTGGGACCCAGCCCCGCTACTGAGACCTGCTCTGGCAAGGATGAAGGATCCCAGTGCCAGCCCTGGAAGTTCATGCTGGGGGGTTCAAAAAGTTGTACCCAAACAGGGAGCTGCACACTGTCCTCTCCTCTGGTGATCACTGTCTTTGTTGCACCGATGGCACAAGAGGTGGCTGTGTCTTGATAGTGCACTGGCACAGGCTGCCCAGAGACTGTGGAGTCTCCTCCTTGGAAATCTTCAAAAGCTGCCGGGATGTGGTTCAACATCCCTGCAGCATAGGTGACCTGGAAGGAGGGCTTGTCAGGACGCGGCTGCACGCTCCTCATGCACACACCTCTTGCATTCTTCCAGCAGCACCAAAAGCAGGATGGGATAAAGCAGGGGGCTAGTGCCTCAGTGGCCCTTCCTGGCACTCCCCAAACATAAATGTTTATTAACAATAATAACACAACAGAGAGAGCAAAAAAGAGCCGACCCTGCAAAACAGTGCAACAGTTACCTGCCAACTGAACCCTAGCAGCAGCAACAATAAACACAGTGCAAGTAGAAATTATCAAAGACAACTTGGGAGGAAACCACAAGAAATGGCAGTTGAGCCTTATTAGTGCTATAAATCATAGAACTGGTTTCAGTTCCTGCAGCTCCTCGCGAGCCGTGTGACGCTGTGTCTTGCACAGCAAGCAATAGGGGTCTGCACAGCCTGGAGGCACAAAACAAAGCAGGAGGGGGAAAGCGCTGCTTTTTACCAAAGTAATTCTTAATTTAATTATAAATCATAGGAGGGGGGGGTTCTGTTGATGTCTGTGAGCAACAAAGAGCAGAGCGAGACGTGTGAGGTGGGAGAAACGTGGACTTTCTGGGATTTGGAAACTTCTTAAATGCGTCCTTCGGGCACTCTCACAAGACTATTCATTTGCTTACTTCTTTATTTAAAGATTTTCACTGCTGTACTCTGCGTTTGATTGGTTGTCCTTACACCCATCATATGTCCCCAGGTGTTTTTTTTTCCTCCAGAGGTAATTTTGACAACGGGACATGCAGTGTTTGATTCCCTCTGAAATTGAGGGGGCAGAGGGAAGGGCTAGCTCCCCTCATCTCTGGTTTTAACAGTGTTTGAAGCTTCTTGAAGGGCACAATCATTTTTTACATGGGACATTCCCATCCCTAGCCACTGGTGTGTGTCATTGATTATCCTTCTTTTCCTGCTCAGGAAATTCATTCTGTACTGAATTCCATACTGAACTCTCTCAGCAGGACTTTAGACTCACCAATAACCACTGTTATCTACCTTAGCCAGTGAAGCAATGAACCTAGGAATTAATAATAATCATTACTTATTTTTAGTATTATTTAAGGGACAGCAACGTGCTCAGCATGGTAACAAACCAAAAATGGAGGCAGCCATGGCCTCAGATGCTTTCATTCTGGAAATACCTGCCATGGGGGAAGATTCTGGCTCTCAGGAGTAGCTCCAGAGACTTTAAAGGGAGTCGCAAATGTGGGGAGAAATCCCGAGCTTTAAATTGTGTTTTTAAGGCACCCCTAAACAACAGCACCGTGACCATTGTGTGGTGCCCCGATGTGCTACACCATTGCAAGGAGTACCTAGCAGTGAGATAACCCCAGCAGTTGGGCGATAGCACCGTGTGGCACAGCAACACAAATGGTGCAGACTCAAGTCAGGGTGCTCTAACAAGTCCAAGGAGGACCAGTGGAGTTCTGTGTCTTACTGCATTTGCTTTAAGCTTGAATTATTGATTATTTTCACCTGGCCAGTAAGAAGATAAGAGCCACACCAGCCCAATTGCTTTTGTTCTCAGAAACTGATCCTTAGCCATCTCACATAAAATACAGCGCAGGCTTCTCACATCCTCAGGCTAGCTGAAGGGATTGTGTCTGGGATGGGGCGCATTAGGAGAGGAAGTACCACCAGAGCAATGACAGCTGGTTACAAAGGCACCCATGTGGGCACTGAAACATGCTGCAGCTTTCTTTTGGCCCCGGATGTCTGAAACGCCTAATAAAAGGAGGTGGAAAAATGATAAATACTGGGCATTATTTTTGCCCCATCCTGTGTTATTTCCCTGCAGAAGTGCTAAGTTTTTGGAGCAGGTTCTCTCAACCAAGCTGTGCTTCGCAATAGCACAAGCTCAGAGGAGATGCCATGGTGGGGTCAACCTGCCACGCAGCCCCCATTTGTTCCTTGATGCAACCACTTAAATCAGGGACATCTTAAAGAGGCTGAACATAACCCACTCTTCCAGTCTGACAGGGAAACCGCAGGGTCTGCATTGCCAGCAGTGCCCAGAGGGAAAGGCACAGCCCAGGTGGACCATTTCCAGCCCACAGGAGCCACAGCTGGGGCAGAAGCAGAAGGCTGCTCGTGCTCCTGAGAGCTAAGCACCCAGCAGCAGCTGGCTCGTGCAGAGAAGCTTCTCTGCTCTCACTGAGCTGCAGGAGCCCCGTCGATCTGCAGGCTTGTGCGAGGCTGGGGAGCAGGATTTGCAGCCCAGCCCTGGCAGGGGACAGCAGCTGGCACCACGGTTTGATGATCACAGACTGAGACCCCCGCTGTGAGACAGAGATGTCCCAGCCTCCTCCAGCTCCTGCCACCAGCTCTCACCCTGAGGTCATCTCCCTCTTTGGCCGCACGAAAACTGATCTCACACATACCCCCATTTTTTTTTTTTTCTCGGTTAATTTTAATCGAGACAAATTCCCTCATTCAGGTCACTGTGTGGCCTCACATGCTCTTGCATCCAGCAAATGAGTGAGAGCTGGCAACAGGAGAGGGCAGCCAGCAGCAGAGCTTTCTTCTGCTTGCTACAGCAACTGTGTACTGCCACTGCGGCTTTGGGGTTTTGTTTGGGTTTTTCAAAGGGGAACTCTCAACAGAGGGCAGAATGTTCAAGCTCTGGCTCTGCACTTAGGACTCCAACACGTCCACAGTGAACACATTCTCAAGAGTCAGAAAAACTCATGTGAGCTTGTCTCAGACACGGAACAACTGCAGGCTCTGCTAACAAACTTCTGTGTTACAGACCACCTTGTAAAAGTTGTAGGGCATGTAGGGCGTATGGTATGAACCCCACAGACTTGCTGGGCATACACTCTGTACTGACTCTGGTGCTTTGCCAACTTTCTGGTAGAAAGAAAATCTCTCCTGTTGTCTCCAGTCCAGGACAGCCTGGATTTCTTGCAGCCGTGCTGTAGGGCAGCCTACAGAAGTGCATCAGGTGCTGAAACATTTTATGTAGCTGCTGTTGCTAGCGACCAGCAAAGCAAAGAGTAATAGGATACTTGGCTTTGTTCTGACTCAGTCTGGTTGTTCTTCTGTGTGTGGGACCACATCTTTCAGTAGCAGTACCTACATATGCCTGCTTGAAATGACTGTGAAGCTCGGGCTTGATCTCTCGCTGTCTTGCTCAGGGAACAGGGCTTTGTGCAGTTTCTGAAACAAAGCACATCACACCAAGAGCTACCCAAAAGCACGTTTCTTGCTCTTCATCAACCAGCTCATGAAGCCCTGAAATACAGTCCCTTCTTCCAACACTTGCTGATTCCTGCAGCACCAAGCCCAGAGCCTGGAGGCAGCAGCGTGCCAGGCTAGCTGCCAGCCCATGGGGATGCTCCAGCACAGGGAGCCTCCAGGAGCTGTACATGGGTTTGCAGGGACCAGGGAAGGGGTGATGCAGGGAGCATCATGAGACGCTGCTGCTCCTGACCGGATCCACTGAGGACCACAGGAACTCTCCCTCAGGATGGAGGACCACCACTTGCCACATTTCTGGTGGGGTGGCAAGGCTGGGGCATCACACACAGATTTCAGTCTTCTGCCAGGGCTTGCTTCGTTTGCCCGAGGATGAACCAAACTAAAGGAAGTGAGGAGAAGCATGCACAGCGAAAGAGGAGGGTGTCGACCCTCTCAGATAGGATGGTTACTGAAAAGGAAGAATTAGGTTGTGACATCCAGTAGCCCTGGACCAAGTCCACAGTTGATCCATAATCCCAGGGTCCCTTCCGTTCTTCAGGTGGTACAACGAAAATGCACACTTCATTAAGGATAGTTTAAAAAGTTAATCTGTAGGAGTCTTCAGGAACCCACTCCCAACTTCCAGGACATGGTCCTCAATCTCATCAGCACTAAAAAAAAAAAAAAAAAAAAAAAGGAAAGAAAAGAAAAGAAAGAGAGAAGAAACGTCAGAGCATAAATGTACAAACTAAACTGAGAGCCTGGGATACCGGGTTTGTACTGGCAATACTGGCCAGAGCTTTGCATGTCACTGACACATCCAGGACTCCATTTCCCAACTCACCATGTGCGGTTTTTGTCTAAGCAAGGAAAATGCCTGAGACAGAGGGAATTTGTGCACGATGTCAGTCATCTTGCCGGATCCAAACAAAACTGTCTCCAACAAAAGGCTGAGATACTGGAAACTGAAGTGGCTTTTGACACATGATGGTGAGCATGGTCTGCCTCGTTGTGATAAAGCTGCCATCACTGCGAGCTGCCCTCGCTGTCACCAGCCTTTACCTCCTGCTGGATGCTTCCTCCACCCCAGCTCTCCTCTGTGCCACACTGACCTAGCTTCCTGCTTAAAATCAACTCCTGAATGCTGTTTCTGCTGTCGTGTCTCCCTCCGTCACTTCATTCCCTTCTAAAGTTAAACAGGCTGCAGATTTTGATACTGCTCGCTGACAGGGAACCAGCATCTGATTAGACCCTCCAAGTAGCATTTCTTCCCACCCCTCTCATTACTTGAAGCTATTGTGAAGACAATAGATGATCAGATGTGCCCAGGGAAACAGCTGGGGTAAGCATAAGGATAGAAAAGCTCACTTAGGAGAAAAGGCACCGAGAGAAAAACAGTGAACCGCACTTTCAAGTTTTGCCAGCATAGCAAAGAGTGTGGGAACAAATTACAACCGTCAGAGAGATACCTCTGGCAATGAAAGCCCCAGTTTCTTCAGGAAGCTGGTGTAACTTACACTGGCAAAAGCTGTATCTCCAGTAGGAGTTCGTCAGAAAACCCTTCCCAGGGTAGAGAGACCCAGCGATATTAAAAGGCAATAATATAGCCCAGCTGTAGGAAGCCTCTCTTCGTGGGGAGAAATATTTTCCTGTGACAAGTCGCAAGCAGTTAAGCTCCAGAGAGCTTCGCAGCACAGGCAGAAGCTTTGTACATTTTCTATATGAATATGTATTTAATTATGGCTCCAGTGCAGAACGCATTAACATAAATAAAGAGGAGAAGCAGAAAGCAGGAAAGGAGCGGGGGAAAGGTCTGGTTTTCACCTGTCTCAGTGAGCAGGAGCCCTCATTCTTTGCCGTTCTGGGAAGGAGCGGCGCTGGGATGCAGCAGCATTTCCGTCTGCGCTGGGGGGCTGGAATCAGCCTCCTCAGCCCTGCTGGCCCCATCTAGGGCTTAGTACACATAGGACCGTGGTCAGATAGCCAGGAACCAGCATGACAAAGATGGGGGCAGAGAGGAAGAACAGGGTGTTTTCTTCTCTTTTTTGAGGCTACCTGCAGACACACAGAAGAGGGCCTCGAGAAGAGGAAAGAGCAGCAGCAGGAAGCCCTCTCTGCCTGTGTTTTCCAGAGCATTTACTCAGGGGGAGGCACTCCCCAAGCCAGCAGAGCTTTCCTCCGAAGGCAGGAATCCAGCACGGGCTCAGCGTCTCAGCTGGGGCCCCGACGCCAGCACAGCCCTAACACCAGACTGTCCTTCACCTGCCACCTCGCCTGCGCTTCCCACTGCTGCATGAACTCTCCCTCCCTTCTGCTACCAATGGGCAAGGGACACCCTACGTACCCCTGCGTCCCAGCTCTTCTATTTCTGTTCCTCGTCCCCTGCCTGGCACAAGGTCCTGTCCCTTTACATTGCCAAACAGTGGGCAAAAGGACAGACAAGCGAGTGTGGTGGTGCAGGGAGAAGGAAAGCTTTGTCTGAAGACCAAGACAGAGAGCTCCCCATCACTCTGCCCCTTGTCCTGCAGGACTGTCCCCTCACATCTGTACGAGCATCCAGCTGCCCTGCCGGTACCTGGTGGTGACTTGTAGCCCGTCCACATTCCAAAGTAGATAAATCATGTCCTCTGCAGAGGACAGCAAAGGATTCCTTCAGCTGAGACTCTGCTCTGACTGCTCTGCACCAGAGATAAAGAATTCACATTTCTTTCCTTTTCGTCTTTCCTTCTATCTTTATTTTTCCTTTTTTCCTTTTTATTAAGTAGAGAACTTTGTCAGAGGCCAAATACTCTCTCGTTTCTGTGCCAACACTCTCATGTGCCCATGTTGAATGGGACTTCCCAGCAACATCCCCAAGGATATGAACTCCCAAAATGTGCAACACCATTTGATCTTTCACTGCTATGCTTCAAAAACACTCTCCGAGGAAAAATACAAACCTGAACCTTTGTCAGAAATCCCTCCCCTTTGTTTGTACTAAAGTTGTTTTGTAATCCTGTCCCAGCATTACTAGCAGCAGCTGAATCCTACCTCGATGCTCAAAGGCCAAGCAGAAACCAGCTGTGCTTGGTTTGTTTCTAGGAAGCACCCTCACATGAAACTCTGCCCACAGAAGGCCAAAACCATACAACTTCTTCAACACACGTGGCTACCTAGTGTCACAGAATCACTGAATGACAAAATGGTTGAGATCCTTACATCTGGAGGTCACCTGGCCCAACACCTGCTCCAGCAGGGACACCCAGAGCAGGGGCCCCGCGACCACGTCCATGCAGCTTCTGATGATCTCCAAGGAGGAGACTCCACAGCCTCTCTGGACAAGTGTCCCATGTGCTGGAAAGGTCTGCTGTCAGCAGTGGAGTTGAGAGGGTTAATAGTTAAAGGATTTTTTTTCTTTGAAAAAAAAAAAAAATCCATACTGTAGACAGGGGCAGAATGTTTTATCCTCTTGTGGTCAAGGCTGGCTGGTCCTGGTACCTACGTTCAGGGCTGCCTCAACAAGTGCAAAGCTGTTTAATTATTGACAAAGAAGCAAGACCTTCAACCAAACTACATGTCAGGAAGAAAAAACAATTCCATCCAAACTGGCAGTGCTTGAAAATTTTACCTTTTTGTACTTTTAACTTCAGTACACATAAAGAAAATATAAGGCCCAGCCTGAACAGTAGCTACAAGTGCTTAATATTCTCTTTGTGTATCCTAACAAATCAGTGCGTGATTTAAAAATGTCACTGCACATCTGTGTGTTTGATATGTGCTGCTGCAAACTAGGGCAGGAGGAAGGGGAACATGAAGAAGAAAAACACCAGATATCCTGCAAGCTATACGTCTGCAGCGTGACTTCAGTGGCACTTGCTGCAAAGCATGGGTGGAGTGCTGACCTCCTGCACGGCCAGAGGTGTGCTTCTGCAGGAGGTGGCAAATGGCCTCTGAGAGAGGACTTGCTGCCAGGAGCTCATATGGGCTGCCCATAACATCTGCTGCTTGGAGTGAGGGTAGCGTTTCTGAGCTCTTGCTTTTCTGCGGGCCTATAACAATGATGGCTACGGTTTGCAATGAAAAGTATCCCAAATTGATATTCTAATCCTTCTTTTGGTAGTAAAATTGAAGCTCCAGGTTTGTTTGGTTGGTTGTTTTGTTCCTACTGCTTTTATTGCTTTAACAAAGTGTGGGATCTGCTTCTTCCGTACATCCCAATTTGGCTATTCATAACTTGTTGAGCAGCACATCCATGGATCATAACAAATTTTGGATGAGAGTTGGCTTTCCAGATATAATCAGGCACAGCTGCACACACCATATCACCCCAGCCCTCTGGGAGAGCAGTTGTGTTCATGGTGGGTCCCTCTGGGTCTTCCCCAGCTGCTCCTGCTAGCGGCCTGACGTACTTTGCTTGTGTCGCTGGCACAGCACGAATAGCAATTGCACAGAGAGTACCAAAGTCACCCCATGGTGATAGGCCACCATGTGCCTTTCAAAATGGGAGCAGAGGGACATTCTGGAGAGAGCGTACAGTTTGTACTGTCCAGCTCTGGAGATAAATAGAGGACAAGGCTCCATGGCTGCCAGGCTGGCACCTTGCATGGGTAATAAAATACGCTCAATGCTTTTCAAGCTTTTCTACAAATAATCAGAACTGCTTGTAACTATGTTGAAAGAATTCGGGTTTTTAGACAATGGTGGAATGATTAAACAGAGGCCTTTCTTTCAGAAGGGCATGGAATTTAGCTGAAAAGCAGGGTTTGTGAGTTTTCCTCTGGGCAAACCAGCCAGGGCAAACTGGCAGGAAGGAAGGAAGGCCCTCCAAGAGGGTGGATTTCCCCAAGTGCTCCAAGTAGGAGCGCACAGCCCGCTGACCTCCCTGCTCTGCTGCCCATGCTGCTGCATGGCATGAAGGGGATGGAGAAGACACATCACAGCCAGTCATCCCCTGGGACATAGAGGAGGCTTGCTGCAACTCCCGTGGTGGCATGCGAGAGAGGAGAGGACAAGCTGGGGAGATGCTTTGAATTCCCAGAGGAGGGTGGTGGTGGGACATGAAGAAAGGTGCTGCCAGAGAATGGGCTGAGTGAATAGTGCCAGAGAAATACATCTGTGAGTTGTCAGCACAGACATGATCGCTGAAGTGTTCAGCAAGATAGAACCACTTAGGGACAAAGTGAGACTTCGAGAGAGGGGCTGAGGCAATGAGGAAGGCTTACAGCGGGGAGGAGAAAAGCTCTCAAAGAAGACAGTGCAGAAACACCTTAAGAGGCAGGATGAAAACCAAGAGCATGAAATGCTCTGGAGCACCTCAGGAAGAAAGGTGTTAGATAAAGGAGGAATGATCCACATCAAAGGCAGGCAACAGGCTGGGATGGAGGCTTCAGTGTGCCAGGAATAACAACTGCACCTCGGCTCATGTTGTGTTCCTTCCCCCTGCAGCACCGTCCCCTTCTTTACATTTCATCTTCAGGGCAGGGACCTGGCCTTCCTCCCTGCTGAGCAGCTCAAGCAGTTGTTTGCCGTTTGTACTGAGAATATTAACTGGATGAGCACGCACGTGTGCTTTAAAATATAGGGGGGGTATTATCCTGAAACCACACAGCCTTTGATTTACTCACTCTACTACTCTGCCCCAGAAGTTCAAAACCCTACATCAAGTCCTTCTCTCCTTCCCCTCAATGGAAAACAGGATGTTTTACCAGAGAAGAAACTTATACATCATGGTAGAAAAGTAAATTGTTTTGGCTTCTGCTTTTTCAGTTTTCCAGAACCATCCCCAAAAGAGATAGAAAAGTCTGTGCTTGAAAATTCAACATTGAATGCCTTTAAAATGTACCTGTAATTCTGCAGACCTCAGCTACCCTCTCTTCACTTCTTTCTGCTCTCCTGCTGCCAGAGAAAGCCCCGTTTTCCATACTAGTTCTCTGCCTCCAGAACCCTCCACGTACCCCAACTTGAAAAAGCAACTTGCAAGATCCCAAGTCTTCCAGCCCCTGCCTGTGCAGTCAGAGTTGTGTTCAGCCCAGTGAGCCTTTAAATATATTCCTAAATATTTATACTGTAGTTAGCGCTGATCCTGGAAGGAATGTAAGTGTTTCTTTGTGTTTCTCTAGCTCCAGTCGCACTTAAAGCATGTACATAAGGGCTTTGCTGAGCGGGAGTGGGCCTTAATGCACACTTAATTACTTTGCAGTCTGGGCCCAAATGTTTGCATATATTGCAGCGATCAAGCTCTGTCTCTTGATTTCCTGTCTGCAGTGCAGGGATAAAGAGAGCAGATGATGATGTGAGATGGAGACTCCGTTGGCCTGACCTTGGGATTGCTGAATAGCTCATGACTGGCAAAATCCTGGTCTGACTTCAGTTGGATTTTATGAGGCACGGAGCTGGAAAGACTGCTTGTTTCCCTCCTCATTCCATGGCAATGACTATCCTAGCCATGAGTCCTCATTCTGTATTTGGTATTTCCCATGTCTGAGGGGATACCAAGTGCTTTCTTCCTGCCGTTCATAGTGCCCTGGTTTTCAGCCTTCTCGAATTTGTAGACCCAGCATGCTTTCTAAGGCAGACATGGTCCCCTTTAGAAAGTCAGTAGTCATGGGGCAGAGATTATGACAACGCTGAGACTAGTTTTTCTTGCTGCTCTCCATGGACTCTTACAGGCAGTCTGCGGAGGTCTGCAGAGAACTGACTGCAAAGCACCGCCCCTGCCTCTCACAAAGGCTTTCTTCTCCTCGCTGTTTCAAGTGCCACCAATGACCACTGGGGTGTGAGAAGCACTGTTTGGATTTAGACTGGGACAAAGTCCCTGTAAACAAAACTTGTTATCATTTTGCCTTTCCCATTCAAGTTAGCCTGATGTCTGCTCTCAGTAAATCCAAATTTTAACACTACAGATTTTCTGCAACAGAACACTGCCTTAATAATCATCTGCAGAATTGAAAGCCATTAATAGTGAGCAACAAAGAGGAAGGAAGATTACTGATCTTTAATCTTCCATTTAATTACTTAGACATTATGGCCAGTTACCATTACTTGCTAAGTTTCATAGAGCCTCATTTCTACAGTCTTATTTGAAAACAATATAAAAAACTACCTATCTAACACAAATAAATTTTCTCCAATAGTATGGTCACAGAAGCCCCAGATCAGACAGCAGAAGTTTTCAGGCACCTGCCACTCACTAAACCCAATGAAAATCAGACTCTGCTAATGCCCTTATAAGCCCTGATCCTCATGACTACAGCACTTGCTGTCAAGCGTTATGATGGTAGAAACCTGAGATGAAATTACAGCCTACATCCACTCACAAGGGACACAAGCTGTTTCTCTGGAGTTGTATTTATTCTTATTTTTAAACCAGAACTTCAGGACAAGCCCTTTCCTTCCACTGCTGCAGTGTTAAAAGAAAACTTTTTAAAAAAAAAAAAAAAAAAAAGTGTGGCAGACTAGTTGTGACTTATTTGCTTAGTAGCAAAAGCCATGACATAAAACGTGTAACATCTGTGTGCTCAGCTGCCTTCTCAGGGAGCAGACCTCTCCTTCTGCCAGCCCATGACCAAGCTGGTGTGAGCAGCCAGAACTGGAGAGCGGCCACGGAGCGGCTGTGGGGCCCCAGCAGCACAAGCTATTTCTGGCTTTGCGACCGGCTGGGTAAGCACGAGCGGGTCCCTCGCAGCGGCAGAGCTGAAAGCCTTTGCCAGCACAAATCGCCCACCTTACATCCTGCCTTCACACGGGATTTGCACAGCGGGTGGTTTCTCTCACGCCGGATCCTCCTCCAAGCTCTGTGGGCTTTGCCAGAGCAACCTGTCCAGAAGAGCTCGGGCCTGCTGGTCCTCCAGGTAAACCTCAAATCTACCCCCTTGATCTGGGTTTTGGCATGGGGTGAAACACAAAAGTAGTGATTGGCAGTGAACTGCTGCTGGGTGAGAGCTTTTCTGAGCGTATGGGTTGAGACGTTTATTGGATCGGGGATAATTTGAAATCCATTTTTCTGAGCATATCCATTCATACTAACTCATCCTCATGGTCTGTTTCCATCCCCACAGCCACTGCTTTGCCACCCCAAGCCACCTCCTCACAGCCTTCTCTTCCTCGGTCTTCATCATCAAGGTCTGCCAAGCCTCTGGTCTTAGGGGCAGGATTCAGGAAGGAAAACTACTGGCTAGTGGATGGGCATTAAGTCAGGGATAGCCTGAGACCCAACAGCTGCATCCTAGAGTGCCACGAGATCTGGCCCGTGTCCTTGCAAGGCCACTCTGACATCTTTGAAAAACTATGGAGGTCCAGGGATTTCCCTGACAGTTGGAGAATGGCAAACGTGAGGCCCACCAACACCTGCAAGAAAGTCATCAGGGAACTGGGAACTTCACCAGTGAGCATGGCTGGAGAACAACAGCCAAGAGGCATAAACTGAAACAAGATCCATTCAGACTAGCTACAAGAGTAAATTCTGCATAAGGACAGTCCAGCAGTGGAGCAGGCTGTCCAGAGAGGCTGTGCAGGCTCTGTCCTAGAGGTTTCGAGCTCCAGGCAGCCTCAGCCCTGAGCAGCCTGGTCTGGCCTGAGGCTGACCTGCTCTGAGCCTCCCAAGTCCCATCCAACCAGAATTATTCTGTGATCCCATGCTGAGTTGAATTGGACAACAGCAGTAGGAAATTAAAAATACAGAAATATAATCCTACTGTTGACACAAATATCCCCAATTCTCCAGACTGCTTTAGTTCTCAGTCTGCTCTGACTTATGCAAGAAGCTAGATTAGCTCTCCGCCAGGGCAGCAATACAGATGTGTCCTCACTACTCCTCTGCCTATACTAGCCTGAGGGCTTGAGGCGGCTGCTGTTAAGACTCAGATGCAAACAAAGCAACTGCAGACGGTGGCTGTTTCTGTAAAGAACCAGTCACCATCACCTCCACTCCTTTTCCCTTTTCCTCCTTTCCCTCTCTCATTGCTCCTTCAATAAAAGCAGGAACCAGAAACCAAGCCCCCAGGACATATCTTACAGGCTCTGTGCCCACCTCTCCCTGTCCCCCCCTCCCCACTCCCTAAGCCTAGAGGGACTTCTGCCAGGCCACAGCTCCTCTTCTGGGGGTAACAGCAGTGCCCTCCAGCAACCACAAGCTGAGCAGCCTGATGATATTAAAGCTCCTTTCACCCTCCTCTCTACCCATGGCTGAGGCTAAGCACAGCTCAGCAAGCTGTAAAGAACAGAAACCTCACCACGAGCAGTCCTGGCCAGGGAGAAAATTTGGAGGGAAGGCTACAGCAACCTCATTCTTAGAAAAGATACTTGGACTCCCCTCCTAACTGGTCATGGAAGCTATTTTCATCTTCAACCACTGCAGATGTGTTCCTGGGATGGTGGCTGCACTGAGTGGCTGACACAGACCTGAGAATCAATCAAATGTAATTGAAACAGAAGAGGCACAGCAATCAACCTATTAGGTTGCTGGAGCCAGAAAAATGCTGCCATGAAGAGCCAGAGAAAGGAGAACTGACTTCCCTTCTGAAAACTTAATGTGAGGAGGAAGCTATGGCTGCGCTGCCTTTTCTTACGAGGAGAATGGAAATCTGTGGAATTCTCTTTCTGTGTATTTTTGTCCGCTCTGATGGGGAGAGAGTATAGAAACCATTCAACCATTAGCTGTAAAAAATACCATCACATTCCTTTTTCTTTCCTTCATTCCCCCCACCACGTGCAATAAAATGATTCTTCGCTCTCAATTGTTGTCTGCTGTGGCAGCGGTTGGAATGGGCTTTGTTTTTCTTCACTTCGCTGCTCCTCACCGGAGGTCTTCGCTGGCTGCAGCAACCTATTAAGCTGGTTGCTGGCTCTCTTCTGTCAGAATGGGAGCTGCTGCCAGAGTCCAGTTATTTGCAGACGCCTGCATGAATCGGCTCCCGCAAAGTCAGACCAAGAGGCCGTCGACAACAGCGCAAGCTGAAGAGTTAGGGGGCTGCCGTCCCCCACTAATTAACAGTGCATGCCCCTCCACCATCCCTCACCCCGACTGCAAAACCTTCTGGCAGATGCCCCAGGGGTGGTCACAGAGGTGAGCTTAAATATTTCATCTAAATCATTAGAGCGAAAAAGAAAAATTTAGCATGTTTTTTTTTAAAAAAAAAAAAAAGAAGAAGAGGAAAGCTGAACCACTTGCATTCAAGATAAGAGATATGCAAAGAGCACCAAGAATCTGAACTTGGAAAGAACCTGCTGCGTATGCCAGTAAGCAATATCTTATCAGCCTTCTCAGAGAGCTGAGGTCTGATGGCCACTGAGCCTTCTCTTCTACGCAGGTAGCGTGCTGAGATAGATTACCTGGTTACAGAGGATGTACTGACTTGACCCTGACACCAGAGACTCTTGTTGACTCTGAATTCTGCACAACAAATCCTTGGTGGGATGTGGTTATGAAACATAATAACCCCTGTTACTGTCTGGATGAGTCTTGTCTCAACCTCAATTTCTAATTAATTTGAAGGCAATTAAAACAAAGATTCCCCTTTCCTCGTCATCCAGACTGTACAGCACGGCAGGGAGGGGGTGAGATTTTGTATTACAGTCGAGGTTTGTGTTTTGATCTTTGCGGTGGGAACAAACCAGCTGACCAAGGGACTTGGATTCAGTTCTGGGATGATGACAGCAGTTCTGCCTTGTTTGCACCATTAAGAGCCTGGATGCAAAACGCTGTACATGTTCCTGGAGATCCCCTGCACCAGGGGCTTTTCCACAGGCTGAGCAGGTTGTGGAGTCAATGAGTTTTACCCAGGACGGTTCCACCTGACAGAGGCTTTATAGGGTCAAAGGGAAATATTTCCTGGGCTCTGCAGAGCAGTGCTACAAGTTTTATCGGTTTTTCTGAGGCTGTCACTGAAAATGTCTGGGTAAACTGCAGATCTGGGGACCTTAGCAACTCACGGCAACATCTAGCCTGTGCCTGTACAATGGTACAAGCACGGTCCAGATTGCCATCAACCACAGTATATGTGAGAGGTGTGCTCTCCCTGTGGGTTTAAGCAATAACTCTCCAAACGCACCTTCAGAAAGCATATTGCTTTCATGATTTCATATAAAATAGGGAGGGGGAAGGGGAATGAGGAATTAAAGGCAAAATTTCTCTTTGCTGAAATTATGTCCTAATACTGCTAAGGGAAAAAAAAAAAAATCAATTTTCCCCACTAACCCCCTACTGTAGTGCTAGATTCAGTATTACCCTCCTCCTGGGAAGCAAAGATAATGGTGCCATGCACTGCTCAGGAGCAATGCTGGAGTAATACGGGAGCTCATAATTACAGGAGATCTATATCCTAAAGCAAGCCTCCCTAGCAAATGCTGAGTCATCAGGAACGCAGTGCCCTTCTGCCATCATCTGCAAACAGCATCTGAAGGAGGTGGGGTTAGACCACAAAGTTTGGAGCTGGGCCCATCCAAATTCTGGTGCTGGTTCTGATATGTCCCTCACATGCACCTGAGGAGTGCCTAACAGGGCTCAGATGGTCAGAGGTTCTTAACATCTGTCACTCAAAGATCTTCAAATGCACCACCTAAATCCACAAAAAAAAAAAAAAAAATAGAGTTAACCTTCTGAAAACAGGCAGAAAAGGAAATAAGATTAGTATTTGTAATATGCTTTTAAGAAGAAAAGGGACTGAGTATTACTTTCTGTTCTTAATTATTTTATGCAGTGGAAAGCTGGAAGATACAAAGATGAAAAGGGGGATAGGACTGATATTAGTACTGCGTGCTGTCGAGTCACCGCTGTTTTTCACAGGTGCCTTTATCAAATAAAGGCATGGATTATATGCGCTGTGAAGGAATCATTCTGGACAGGTGATGTTTATTCCATCAAAGGGACGCTCTCAAAGGACACGCAAAGTCCCCTAAACTTTCCAGGATTAGCAATGAGTGACCTAGTATCTCCTCCCACCACTGATGCCTAACACTTTACAGAAATTTATGCACAGAATGTGACAACTTGTCATGAAATGCTCAACTTCATGTAGCCCATTTTCCTGTAGAGTTCTCTGCATAATATATAAACAGAGGGGGGTGGGGGAAATCTCTCTGAAAGCTCCTGCCAACTCACATCTATTTCATTCTTTGCTTTTGAAAAGAATCCTATTGCAGGTGGTTAATCATTAGAACTTTTAACTCTCTGACGTAACAAAAAACTGGGGAAAAAATACGTAAGATCAGGCCTAGCGTGGCCTGAGCGCACTCCTGAGAGCTTTCCATACTGGGTCTGTGTCTGTCAATACATCTCCTCCACGACAAGAAATGGACTGCCCAGGTCAACGCAGCCAGCCATCGGATACCTCTGTGGGGCAGGATTTGGGCCAGCTTGAGAGTGGACAACCTGTTCTTCCTCTCCTCAGAGACCTTCCTCTTCCCAGGCCTTGGGCATCCAGGGTACCACGGTACCAGAAAATATGCCCAGGCCGATGCCAGCAAAGCCGTCCTAGTCATGACGCAGGCAAGGCGGGATGTCAGGACTGCAGCTGGGCTGACAGCCAGCACACTGAGGGATGTTTTAAGCCGGGCCTCAGAGACAAACCTCTGCTTTCAGTAAGTGCCACAGGATCTTTAATGCCCATGCAGAGTAGGCAGCAGTTACCCAAAGGACATTCTCCACCCTAAAATTACATGGAAATTATTTGCCTCTGAAGCTATGTTTAGCCTACAGAGATTCAAACATGTAATTCTAGGATATCTAGTTATTTGATTAAAATGCTAATATAGCCACCTAACTGCTAATGCTGCCAACCAACCGCACTCCCTAGGGCAGCACTGGATATTGGGTTTTCACATCTCGCTCTAAGCCAGGGTCTCACCCTAAACCGGGGGATTGTGATCACAGCTTTAAGCCCAGGGGTTCACCCTCCCCAGCAGTGACTCAGCAGGGCAGCCAGCTCACAGGCTGGAGAGGATGCGCAGAGATTTGCCCACCTCGTCATTCCAGGCACTTTCCCTGTCCCACGGTAAGCTCCTGAGCAGCAGCTGCTGTAGTGCAACACCAGGCGAATTTACACCAAATAGATCTAAGTTCTTCTCCTCACGATCCCTGAGGTTTGTCACCACTATTCATTTTTTAATAGACCCTTTTGCTGCAAGGGCACAGACACCCTGACCATCCCGATGGTGCTCGTCCTCGTGCCCGGGGCTGGCGGCAGGGACAGCACAAGGCTGGCTGTGGCAGTGCTTCGCAGTGTCCCTGCCTGGATGAGCCACCTCCCTGCCTCTCCACAGGCATCAGGAGAGCCAGAGAGGGTGCTTTTTCAGAAGAACAAGGAGGGGAAGGATGAGTGTACATGCCTGATTAGTTACAGGCAATTAAACACGTCTAGCTTCCCCTTGCCTCTCATCCCTAACCTCCAGCCAGCGGAACAGCTCGCCTAGCAGAAATCGAGCACAGCCATCTCCCCATGCATGAACCCCGCATCCCTTCACCTTTACAGCATGGTGCCTGAACTCCTTCAGCCCCCAGGCATGAAGCCATGTAGACAGGCTGAGCACAGGACCACCCCTTCCCTGCCGACCACTCCTGCAGCCCTCTGGTTTGCAAGCCCTTGGTCTTCCCTGGCTGAACTCTGCCCTGACCAAGGGCCCTTTCCTTACAGAAACATTCTGTCTCAATCTAACTTAAAAGCTGCTTTTGCTCCAGCTCCTGTCCTCCCTGACACTTCTCCTAAGAGCAGTGCAGCACCAGGGCTTTTCCCACAAGCTTGTGACTGTCCCAGGTGGGGAAGGATTGTGCTGCTCACCCCCCTCCTCCTGTCCTCCCCTGGGGACTGCCATGCCTCCTACTAGGGCCCCACCACCCCTCCCTCCTGTGGCATCTGGTACCATGGCCAGGATCCCCAGGAGCAGCCTTACCGGGGCTGGGAATCACCCTCACCTGCACCCCACCCTGCTGCTTCTGCTGCTTCCAGGAACAAGCTCCAGACTGCTCCTGCCGGAGAGGAATGTAGCTTCTTGCTGCTTAAATAATGGGTTGGCTGGGGAGTGAGTTCCTCGAGCTGCATGGACAGGCAAAATCTGCAGTCAGAACTGCAAAAGCCCTAACGTAATCATCCCCTCCAGGCCTTCTCCCCAGAGTGAGCTTTACTTGCTGTGCCAGGCCCTTCCCCATCTGAGACTCACAGACTTGGTCCCTTAACACTTACAGAAGAAAAGGAAGGTTGCTCACTGGCATTGCCCACCTCCCACTCTGCCTATTGCATATCTGGGCATGCTTTCACATCCCAGCAGACCTGCAAAAGAGTGTCACAGATCAGCCTCTCCCAGTCCCTGGGTCACTTTTTGTGTCAGGATCCTTCCCCACCCTGAGAGAAAATCCCATGCGCTACAGAGGATCTTTGTCTCCTTCCAGCCACCTCTGCTCCTACTGCTGCTGAAACTGCAGTGAGAGCCCATGAGGCCAGTGCTTATTTCATAACTTCCTGGACATCTTCCGAACAGGGCACAGGTTCATGGATGGGAAACACAAAGGAAAAAAGTCCATAGGATTGGTCTTACTAAAGCATGTAACTGTGATTGAACACAGCCATCACCAAAAATTCACTTCAGCTGAACACATCCTAGCTTTAAGTGCAGGCAGTAATAAATCAGGATCAGTTTTAACCCCTGTGTTGGCAAGTCTCATCATTTTGCCAAAATTTTATGATATCCAACATTTTTCTTTAAAGCCTGTGTTCCAGATTTGGGTTACATGAGAATTTCACCTTGGTCTCTTTTCCACTCATACTTCATGTCTTCTTTTTTTGTCATTCTTTAAACCTCAAAGTTTCAAAAATCTCCTCATGGAGGTGTTTCCTCTCATGACCAAGGGAGCAGCTGAACTTCTGATTTTACACTAAGTGAACTCAGCCATACTGTATGCACAGCGACTCTAATACTCACAAAAGGTTCACTTCCAAAATGTCTTATCCTCATGGACACTGAGCCACAAGTCATGCCTGATGTCATCTCAAATAATGCAGCAGAGGCAGTTGTGTTCAGATGCAAGAAAATATTGAACTGAAGGTGCATCTTAGCACACAGAAGACGGCTAAAAAGAAAAGTTAAAAAGCCGAAAGCATGCTTACATTTTTTTAAGGTCCCTCTTCATGCCCAACATGCCTGTCATGGTACAGATCTACCTTACGCAGCCCAGACTTTCTGTCCTGCCCTCCCCATCCACCTTTCTAGCCATCTGAACTGGGTTACTTTTACTCAGAATAAAAATGAGTTTTACTCCAAGTTACTTGCTGTCAGTCCAAGGCATCGACTCGCTCTGTTTAACTGCAGGCATAGGGAACATTAGACACTATTTCCCTAAAAGGGTACTGGGGTGTTATTTGATACAAGGGTCAGAGTAGATGACGTGGTCTAGATTTGACCAAGACAGAGGTTAAAAGTGGCCTGGATAAATGGGGCTTCACTCTAGAGCAGAGAGGGTGAGAGGTCAGCCTTTGCAGAGGAAGAAGAAGAAAAGAGTACTGATCCAAGTGGGTAATTTCTGCAAAAAGCTGACTTATTTATCAAAAGCTGAATTGATCTAGCTTGCACAACATTAAAGCCAAAGAATAAATAATAAACAGCACCTCCATTTGTCACATGGTAAAAAGAACAGAAGTGCACAACTGGGAAAATATAATTTGGAGAAAAGTCCAATACAGAAAAAAATAAGGCTGAGCTGCACTAGCAAAATAAAGCCAACCGGTGATTTATTAGCGACTATTGTGGGTTCTGTGCTGTATTTCCTTATTCAAATGAAGCCCTGTTAGTGTTCCTCTGAGATGACTTCTCAGCAGCATTTAGCACTGTGCAAGGCAGGGCCTGAGGGTCATGAGCTGAAGAAAGAACTGGTGTTCCTCTGTCCTCCAGCTCCGGTTGGAGCTACAGGCATGACTTATTCAGCTGTGGCGATGCTGCTGGTGGGAGGGAGTAGTCTGCCTTGTGCGTTAGCGGCTCCTGTAAATTATCTTAGGAACAAGACTGATATAGCTACAGATTGAAACAGCATTTCAGCTGTCCTAGCCTGGAGGGAAACTACAGCCGATGGCAAGACAGAGAAAAAAGCAAAGAAGAGAGAAAATGTAATTTTGGAAGGTGCGTTATGAAAATTTTTAACTGCATTATTTGTGCAGGCCAAACAGCAATAAAACACAAACATGCTGGAATAGCTTATTCTCATCTGGCTTCATGCAACGTGGGAAGATCTGCCGTTAGATCTCCTGATACCATTTTTTCTTTTTATTTTTTTCCCCTTTTTTATTATTAGCCTCCTACATTTTCTCTGCCTTTAACGGTAAATTGCTTTCCAATCATCAGCCTGTGACAGGGCTAACCAGAGCCGCACGGTGCAGGGCCCCGGCAGAAGGAGACAGCTCCTATTCACGGCAGGGACACCTCCGTGCTATTTTTCTTACCTCCCATGACCCCTGGAGATCAGGGGGCTCTGACCATAATGCTCAGGCAGTGAAAAAAACACAAATCCTGCTGGACTTGCAGCTGGGGGAGAAACAACCTCAGGAACCGGGAAAGGAGCTGTCAGCCTTCATTATTAATATCCAGCTGTTAATATTTAATGTCATAAAACCGCGGCTCCCTCCGCAGCCTAGTCATCAGACATGCAGGGGTCACACCAGCCAGAATCCTTTAGACAGATGATTCAATGTCCCTGCGCTTTAGCTTCATGCCAGGACTGCTAAAGGTGTTCTGGATGTATTTGAGATGAAATGCTAGAAGCTTTAATAAAGCCTGAGAATAAAAAAAAAGGGGGGGGGGGGGGAAGGAAGATAAGTCTTTCCTGCCTTCCTGGCCAGCTCTGCTCTCCAGCGCTGACCCCATCTGTCTAGCCAAAGGGCACCCACAGCCAGCAAAAAGCAAACAGCACTGGTGAAAGCAGGAGTGAGCGCTAGCCCAGCACGGCCACCACCCACCGCAGCAGCCATCAGCAGGGCCAAAGCGATGCCCTGGGCCCTGGCACGGAGAAAAGGTCTGAAGGCAAGGTCGGGGAGGGCAAGACTTAAACCCTTGAGACTGCAAGGGCCAGAAGATGCTACGATGGAGAAAAGACCACCCAATCCACACAGCCTGTGTTCCCAGCACAGCGTCACGTGCTGAGGAGCACAAGGCAGGGCGAGCTAGGAAGCGCTGAGCACGCCTGAGCTCTTCTTTCAGCAGGCGAAGGGAGACAGAGAGAGGGCCACAGCAGGCAGGCACAGGGCACCTCGGTGGCTGTTTTCAGAGCCCTCGCCCTTGCAACCCTGCAGCAGGACCAGAGACAAGCGGAGCCAGCAGGCGATGCTCCTGGGGGCAGGAGCAGGCGTGTGTCACCTCTCCCGGCGCAGAGGCACATCCAGTGTCCCTCTGCCGATCCTGGGCTCTCCCCGCAGCTGTTCTGCCGGCTCTCCCAGCGCTGCCACTAAAGCTGCCTCGCAGTATTAATTTTTAAAGACTCCTTCCTCCTCCCGGGTATAGATTCAGAGGCAGCTCCAGAAGCCCGCACATGCATACATACCAGCACAGCGCAGCAGCCAAACACGTCAAATGAGATTTTAAGGGAGAACGGGGAATGAAAAGCGCAGCCAGAGCGTCTTGGCACACAGAGCGAAGATAAGCGCGGCGCCTCGTGCTACATCTGCTACTTCTTGGCCTTCCCTGCCTCTCCTGCTTCCACCTGTAAGCTCAGCATTGATTTCTTCCTTTCCTTTACACAGCAGTGTAGTCAGAGGGGCTGGAGCACCCCAGGCGATGAACAAACATAAGTAATGAGGACCCTCCATGTATGCTAGTGAGCATGACATGAAGACAGCTGAGAGGGTCCACAAAGCACCGGTCAGATCCAGCAGAGCTCATTAGCCATGGCTTGGGGCTACTGCTGACAATTCCGGGGTAGCATGAGCTCACTGGTGCCGCTCAACTGCGCACCGGGCTCCGGCTGCCTCGCCAGTGCCTTTTCTCCAGTACAGCCCCTCAGCCAGGAGAAGCACTGTGGATCACGGTGCAGAGATGGCTTTGCAGGGAAAAAACAGGGTGCAGCAGTGCCCATAGTGCAGTAGAGCTGTTAAACCCAGCCAGGTGTGAGCCGGCTTGATGCAGCACCCACAGGTGCCTCAATCCTCCAGCCCCAGGACCTGGGTTTTGGACCAGTGACCCAACTAAATTGCCTGTAGATGGTGAGGAGCCGACTGCAGGCTGGTGCTAGAGCAGGGTGAGCATAACTGTGGTGATGATGTACGACCAGCAGGACAAAGCAGACCTCCTCTTCCACAGCACTGGGTCATGGTCAGAGTGATTATTCAGAGATAGCGTCTGACTGTCTATGGACAACAGCAACTTCAGACAACTCCTGCATACTAGGACAACAAGTGAATTCCAGCAGTCAATTATAGTAAATATTTACATAACAGCCAGGCCTTTCAAATTTAGAAAGAATAGTTAATGCAAGGACATGCCCTTTAACCATCCCATTTTATTACGGAGACCACCAGGGAGCCCAGCACACTAAGATTTGCAAATGAAGTGTTTGATATTGGCTGAGATATTAAACTACTTACCTGGCGCTATAAAATGCATAGGTACAGTACATCATTCTTTCTGCAGAAATTTCAACCCCATTTACTTTGCTTAACTCTTCCTATGCACTCAGCATTCTGTATGCTACAGAGAAACACCGTGCAGAACCCTAAATAGACCTGGTGCCACAGCTCAGCAGAGTCTGACTTAAAATAAAACTGTTTTCCCCGTTGCTGTTACTAAATTTGGCATCACTTATGTAGATTCTATTGATGTGTCTAATCTACTTAACATCCACGATGTTCTCCTATTAACTGGTTGCTTGGGAATTTGCTTTACATGAAAGATTCCACTTCTGTGTCCCATCCCCTGTTTATTCCACACGCACACTGTGTAATTAAACCTGGTTCGGTAAGCGGGGTTATATTTTACCATCCAAAATGACTTGGTTCTCCCAAGCACTGCAGTGAGTCCTGTAGCAGCAAATGCTGTGGATGCTGGGACTGAAGGTGCAGCGTGGTTTCCAGCTAGGATGTAGTTTTAGAAGGACCATGGTCTAAGTTTGACAACCCGAGTCAGTGGCAAGCACCCTTGGCTGGCAGGATTCTGAGGCATCTTGGGTGAATGTCTTCTATTCCAAGAGCAAGATGTGACGTCGGTGATGCTCAGGAGCCACCAACTGCATACAGCGGCTGGGAGGATGCTGGAAATGCCTAAAAATGAAGCACAGTGAGCTGATCCTCTTCAGAGCTCAGCATGGAGGGAAAAGCGGAGGAATGAAACACAGAAATCCCACAAGACATTTCCCGTTCCCCACTACAAAAATAAAATTGCATTCCCAGCTACACAAATCAAATACCAGGAAGGGCTGCCCATGGTTGCATTAGACATAGTTTTAGGTGGTCCATAAAAGAGCTCTTCTTACTGAAATGTTATCCCAGGTAGTATTTACTGCTCTATGACTTCCTTTCTAGAGGATTTTTGTGTTACCTTGGGGAGGAAAATGCTGAAAGGTATCGTAAGTCAAGGTGAAATAGTCTAAAGTGTAAAATTAGCAGAGAAGAGAGGATGAAGTGGCCCAGGAAACGGTCAAGTTTAGCCAAGGGACAACTGCTGCACAATCGGGAACCCAAAGCAGTTAATGAATGGGGGCTTTGCATATGTCAGAAAGCTTCTGCCAGGCTGGCTGATTTATGTGACGGAGGAGGCCCAGATGAGCCCTCCCTCCTGAGCTGGCTCATAACATTATGGGTTAGGCTAAGAGGGTTACTCAACGTTATTACTGCTGTTGCTGTTGCTTATTTATTAATGCATCCGTATCAGAGCCCATGGCTGATCCTGGGAGTCTCGCTGTGCTACGTGTATGGGATGCAGAGTGAGGTTTAGCAGCCCCTGCCTGGGAGCGCTCCAGGTGCTCCCTTTCCCCAGAACCGGTGCCAGGTCCCAAAGCTGTCTCAAGGGACTCAGATCCCCCCTTTGCACCGCCATGTTAGCCACTTATTATTTCCCAGCATCAATGTGTTTTATAGAGAAATAAAGCCTGCAATTCTGAAAAGGGAGTGCTTTCACACACCCGCTCCTCATCTATAAAGGGCCATGATTTGGCATCTCAGGTTAGAGTATGAAATTATGACACCAGAATTGACTTTAGGAGTTTCTGATGCTTCCTTGGATGATTGCTTCTATAACTTATAGAGACAGGGGAACGTTTGTATTCTAGTGAACACATAAATTAATATCCATACATGAAAATGATGCGGAGAGAGTGGGGCTGGACGGGGATGAGTTTTCTGTAGTGTGTAACAGCAACGGAGGGCTTGTCAGCAGCAGTTTCTGTTGTATTTCGAGTGTTGTGGTGAGAGTCTGCAAGCGTAATGAAGTAAAATAAAAACATTTTATATTTGACTTTCTAAAGCATCTAAGAAATTTATGGTCTTTTCCATCATCATGCCATTTTGTGGGGAAAAAAAGTACTACTAAAAATAAATATACGTTTTGATTCCTGCCGGTAGATACAAACCAGATTTTCATATTTTCACATGTGCTCCGTATACTTTACACCATGAATGGGGCAGATTATTTTGCAGAATAAGGAACAGATGTACAGGTATCTGAGTCTGGCCTTCACATGCAAAAGAGATGAGATTCTAGAGTTCGTGCTCGCTAAAAGCTGTGGTTTAGTCTGTCATGGTAGAGAAAAACTATTTGGTTTTGCTCCTTCCCTACGTTTCTAACAACATTGAAGAGAAATTGCAGACAGAATAGGCAACAGAATACGGCATCCCCTGCACACCCTGCACATCCCATAGACCTCTAGGCTTGTTATATGCATGTCAGCAAGGCTTTAAAAGCAGAGGGGATGAAAACCTAGCCCTGCTGAAGTCAATGGAAGCTCTCAGTGAGGGACAGGAAACAGGGGTGCTAGATTTCACCACCTCCCCAACACCGTCTCACATTAGAAACAGCACCCAGGATGTTTCTGTTTCTCTCACCCCTGACCTGAATCTTCTTAAAATTTAAAACTAAACATTATAGGTGCAACATCAAAGAGTTCACAACACAAGGGAAGCCTCGGCCTGCTCCCAGACGTAGGTGCGAGCGAAGATGTGATGCTTGATCAAAGGCAGCAGGTAGGATGGAGCAGGAGCAGAGCTGCATGACCTGCACCGGTGGCTGCTCCAGACGGAGGCTTTGGACTCCGCGGCAACATTTGAGCTCTCCCCAAATCCGATGGCAAAGTCGCATGCCAGTTTGTTAAAGCAGAGAGCTCGAAGCAGTCCTGAGAGAAACCTGTCCTCTGCACAAATCGTCTGGAGCTGATGGATGGCAGGAACCTCAACTATAAAAACCTCGGCCAGAAACACGAGAAATAGTTGCATCCTGTTAAAAATAGGCAGCAGAGCAGCAGTCACATACATTGCCTGAGCAGGAATGCCAGTCAGTGACCGAACTGCCTAGGCATTTTGGCGTTCAGCTTCAGAGGAGGATTTCAGGCTGTTCTTGCAAGTGAACAACCTCTGTAGCAACCTGGTTTTCAGTCCACATCAAATTTCCTCTGGATAACTTAGGAGCTGGCAGAAGAAAGCCCAGAGGAATGTTTTGGTTGACTCTGGTTTTTATATATAGCAGGTACTGAAGCCAGCTTCTCCTGGCCAAAACCAAGCTTTTCCCTGTGGGTATCGTTTAAATTTGTTTGCCTTAGCACCAAATCCTTATTTTGTATAAAGTACTCAAGAGAAAATGTTGCCTCCCTGCCTCCTCCACAGTGTCTCTGCATTTACTGTACCAGCAGTATATTTGCTTGGAGCCTGCTTGCATTGCAGACTCAGACTCTCATAGAGTAGGTAATAAACACCATTGTGAACTTTCTGGACCAATTCTCTCCCTCACAAGATCTTCTGTAAAACAACAGTCACTAGATTTCAGAGAGAACAGAAAGACTTTTGAAAGATTTTCTCAGCACTTAAAACTTCCAACTAAGTACATCACTCATATATGAGTTGTTTTGTATGCAGGGGAACTAACAAAATCTTGAAAATTTGGATCTTGCACCCTAGAACCATCCTCAGCTATACTTTATCTCCTTATGACACTTGCACTGCAGCACCCCAAATTTTTCCCAAGACCATAGTCTCCAGCCTGTTATAGACTCAGGTCTCTTCCATGATCCTTAAATACCCAAACTACCTCATCTTTTCACCTCCACAGTGCCCTGCTCCTGTCCTATGTGACTCTTCACATGCTCACATAGGACCTCACACCACTTTTGTAGCCTCTTGTCTTCACAAGAGACAACACACTCTGTGACTCAACCAGGATTACTCAGATTTGGTCAGGGGAGCTGTCAGCTGCCAAACTGCATGGGTAATGCCTTCTTCCCAGTTTTTCTTTGGTGGGAGTACTAATTGGTGTCTTTCTCCCCTAAGTGCTGCCATCACCACTGCCCTCTGCCAAATCTGAATCCACACTGACCAGTGGAACTCAAAAGCTCATTGTTGAGGACTAACAGATAAAGTGTGTTTGTATAATTTTTGTGTCATTAGGAAATGAGGCTGGAAACAGCAATATGAGCTATGTCCTGTTAGCATGTTTATGGTACCTTTCTTGCTAATATTTCTGTTGAACTTGCGTGGCGATTCTGAGTAACTCTGTGCTAAGCACTGCATAAACGGATAGTAAGGTATGGCCTCTACTCCAATTAAAGAAGACAGTTACAGTATGAAAAGCTATACTAGTCAGCTATTAAAAATAATGGCTCTCATAAATATGCAGCGAGGAATAAATTCCACACAAGTGTGACACACAAATAAGGGACGGCTTCAGCCTGGAGCAGTCTGTATCTGATCAGCTGCAAAAACAGGTAGATCCAAACTTGTTCTCTCTGAACCCAAATTTGTGAACATATATGGCTTGCAAAAGGCATTCACAGAAGCTCAAGTGCTAAACATGTAGCCCCTTCCACTAGTCAGGAAGAAATGCTACTGAAAAGGGTAAGACCTAAACCACATCTGCCACATGGAGTCAACCTCCCAACTTCAGACTGGCAACTGAAGTGTATCCTCTTAGAGGCTCACCACTCTAGCCCACTGGTTCATCACAAACCATGCATCACACCTTCCTCAACCGCCATGAGTTCTGGATGCTCGTTGGAAGGGAAGACACTTGTCTCAGAACAGCTGGCCCAGACTCTATCCTCTGTGGGTGCAGTCTCTCCTCATGCTGATGTTTCACGGCACATTTCCTTAGAGCAGAGACTAGCTTTTGATCCTACTATAGTTTGGGGAGAAGCCCAAGCCACAAGACCACAGCGGTGACAACCATGTTAGCTCTAATGTCACATCAGCCTGTACAGCCATGATGGCATCTGATCAGGATAGTCAATAGCCTGATGGTCAGGCCACTTCATGAGGAGAAGCGCTTAAATCTGCCCAAATTAGGCAGGGTGGGGCTCTGAAAACAGGTTTTCCTTCTGTTAAGAGGTTGCTCTACCCAATGGATGATGGGTGGAACTTGCCCACAGGCTTAGCAAGTAGCTAAGTGAGGAGCATGAGCCTCTCAGCACACCTAACTAGATGCCCTAGCTGATTAGTACTTCAGGTCTTACTTCAAAACTTTGTTCCATTTGTGAACCAAGTCAGACTGAAGTTGTGCTCCATCAAAGCTCTGAAGATAAGCAGGACACTCAACCATCATCCTTCTTTTTCTTTGCTGCAGTAAGAAGGAGTTATACAACTTTAAACTCTGCCCATCAGGGCATATAAAGGCTGAGTCCTTCCCACAGAGTGTCACTTGGCCATCCCAGGAAGCTCTAGCATGTGTGCTTGGCTCAGTGTCAAGCCTCTCAAAGAGCTTGTGTTGGTTACCAACGTCAGCAGACCATGACCCGAGAGCTAGGATTCCTGGTTTGCAAAATACTACCATGATGTCATCCAGCACATAGCTAGAAGTTAACTACGCACATTGCAATGAAAGTGAACATGTAAGTGTCCCCTCCACTGATTGATTTGGTTGTTTTGTTGTTTGTTTGGTTTTGTTTGGTTTTGTTGTTGTCTTTTCTTAAAGTGAAGAGGTTTGGTGTCGGTGTAGAAGACTTATCTGTGAAGCAAGGAAAAGCTTCAGGAAAGCAAGTCAAATAGAGAAGTGGTAAGAACGTCAGTTTTTCGATCTCTTGTCTTAAATCCCAGCTTTCCTGCAACTAAATTTATGGGGACGGATGTGGGGAGGGAAATCCGCACTTATTTATTTCTGGAAGTTAAGATTAAGTCATTATGGCTTGCGCAGTATGTCTGCTATTATAAAGCTGCAAACAGAGCTACACAAAGTGCATTTAGTGGGAAATATTGTCAGCTGGCAGTCTCGGGCACTTGAGTACCCTCCATAACATGCATAACGGAATCAATTTAAACCTAGTGAAAGGGACATTGTCTGATAAAGTAATTCCTCTTTGAACACAAGATGGCAGCCTTAAATAAATGCAACCCCGCACAGCTTTTAATCTTACACATCATTAAATTCCTAATTTACACATTATGTTTTCATGGGCCAACCCATAACTCATTAGTGTTGAACTCATGAGTTGTAAAGACCAACACACTAGACAAATGCTGGTCTCTTTATCTGCTTTTCTTTGGGTGGCAGTTCTCTTTTAGTTTACCACAGAGCCAAACTTCAAATTCAACATTAAGAAAGCTTTCTGATCTTGTATGCTTTGAGCACCCTCAACCCCAAAGAAAAATCTCTCTGATTACTGCTCTGCACCCACAGATTTTACTGACAGAGGATGAAGTAGGGAATGGGGAATACCAATTTTTTTCTCCTTGTTTAAGGTACTGTGGTTCTTTGGAAGACATTTTTTTTTTTCAGTAGGAGAATTTCAAACATGCCTTGAAGTCAAAACTGGAAATGGACTACAAAAAGAGGTTTTAGAGCTGGTCTTCCTACTTCTCCACAAAATGTAACATATCAAATAATGTTTTCATATCTTGTCTTTCCATTCCCTTGTGAAAGTGTTGTCTGAAAGACAACAAGTCATAAATGTCACCTGAAGAGGAGGAGCTCCATAGTGATCCAGTACCATGACAGTAGAAATAACTACAACAGAATGGGTAGTAATGGCAAGAGAAAGGTTGCAATTGCTTTCATTGCCTTGAAAACTATGGGTCCAAAACTGTCAAGCATAGAAAAGACCTAACACCACTGCTTCAGTATTGCCTATAAGAACATAAATGGCTATTGGAGAAGGTCAGGCCCTTGCAAGCTTGATCTCTATTTCTCTATGCAGACAGTGGCAGTGGGGAAGTATGAGTCACGATGGGGGACCATAGAAAGCAGAGCTGCAAGGCAAGATTTGAGGCTAAGTTTTGTTCTTTGTGAGCTGAGCTGCTGTTCATCATGGCCCCAAGGTCACTGCACTGCAAAAGCAACTTCTTTGTGCAAGCCAGCATTCTGTGTGTCCTGCTGCAACTGGGCTGAGGTTCTCCAGATGGCTGGGAACACTGCTCATGGCAAGGAGAAGTTTAGCACCATCCCTTTCCACCACAGATGAGCAAGCTGCTGGCAAAATTCAACACTCCTCAGGGGTATGTTCTGCCATGCTACTGCAAAGAAGAGCAAAAGCCTCAAACCTAAAAGCAAGAAACATCAATGAGCAGAGAGGAAGAACATTCCCACCTCGAGTAGAAATAGTTGCAAGATCTCGTCCCCATCCTCCACAAAGCCCTTTGTGGATGGCCTCCACAGAGGGCATCTGCAACACCAGCAGAAGAAATCTTAACTTAAGGCCCTGTCGGTTCTCTTGCCAGTCACATCTCCAGCAGCTTGCAGTTCTTGCATCACTGAGCACCCTACAGACCCTCTGACACCTCTAGGGAATGACAGTGCTGACACAGGTAACTTGCTCAGCATACCCCTCTAGCTAACTTATTACTAATCTGCGTCCAGATGGGGAGTCCTCAGTGCAGGAGGGACATGGACCTGTTGGAGTGCGTCCAGAGGAGGGCCACAAAAACGATCCAAGGGATGGAACACCTCCCCTGTGAGGACAGGCTGAGAGAGTTGGGGGCTGTTCAGCCTGGAGAAGAGAAGGCTCTGGGGAGACCTAACGGCAGCCTTTCAATATCTAAAGGGGGGCTATAAGAAAGAAGGGGACATACTCTTCAGCAGGATCTGTTGTGATAGGACTAGGGGAAATGGTTTCAAATTGAGAGAGGGAAGATTTAGATTAGATATAAGGAAAAAGTTCTCTACAGTAAGGGTGGTGAAGCACTGGCACAGGTTGCCCAGAGAGGTGGTGGAAGCCCCGTCCCTGGAGATCTTCAAGGTCAGGCTGGACAGGGCTCTGGGCAACCTGATCCAGATGTAGGTGTTCCTGTGCACTGCAGGGGAGTTGGACTGGACGGCCTTTAAAGGTCCCTTCCAACTCAAACGATTCTACGATTCCATAGACAGCCCTCACTCTTATAGCATGGATGTCTTCACCCTTACCCCAGTCCCTCTTTCCATTTGTTTTATTCCACAGTCACTCATCTTTTCTGCTGTTCTTTTCTTTATCTCTCTTTTCTTTTAGAATCATACTGTGCTTCTCTATGCCTTGGTTTACTCCTTGGGCAAAAAGGCCTAGGACCTGATATGATAATTCCATTTCATGCTCCTGCAAACACATTGACACTTGGAGACCCAAGCAACATTCTGTCCTTCCTCCACATCTTCCTCTAGAGGTCTAATACAACCCCAGCAACATCTGTGCAAACACGTAAGGACATAGTTTAAAAACAATGGCATTGCACAAGCGTATCGGGAAGAGATGGATTCCTTTCCTGGTTAAAGCACAGCAGGAGGCCCTCAAAGATTTAGGTTCCATTCCTAGCTCTGCCCAGCAGTTTGAACAAATCATTTAATCTTTCCAGGCTTACAATTCCCCATTATAAAAGGGGAACTGTACTTACTGGGGGTGGCTATGAGGATTAATGTACATAGATTAAAGGAAAGGAGGGTTGTATTCCTAGATGCATAACAGCAAGTACTGTCCCTGGCTTGCCAGCTCCTGTCAGAGATGGGACACAGCCTCTGTAGGTGGCAATTACAGCACCACCAAGTATTGCAGAAATGTGTGGCACGGGGCATGGCCACCCCTCCTTGGCAGGACGCCTCTCCAAACAGGGCTGAGCTGTACCACAGCTCCAGGCAGGACAGTGCCACCATAGGCAGCCCAGCCCTGCTCACAATGCTCCAGGCAGCCACAGAGCCCAGGCAGGCTGCAGAGCCGAGCAGGCTACAGAGCCCATGAGGCCGCAGACTCAGGCAGGCTGCCGGCTCAGTGCCTGTGACCTCCGGACTGACGCCCTGCCTCTGCTGCCCGCGCACTGCCTCGCCTGCATCCCCCCACTGCCCTATGGCCTGCCCTGCTGCCCTGCTGCCTCCTGTTTGCCCCTGCCCCTTGCATGCAGCTCAGGCAGTCCTTTAGGCAAGGGCCAGCTTCTGCACATCTCACCAGAGCACGAACGAGACGTACCTTGCAGCTACACGCTGCCAAAGACAGCAGCTCACGCCATATGAAGCCTCGCTCTTTTTCGGCCTCCTTTCTATACCAGACTCGCTCCACCCCCTGCAAGTAGTGCTTCGCTCCCCAGCGCAGCCCCACGTGGCTGAAGCACACACACAGCTGTAGATCCAGAAGCGCTAACAGCAGAGGTGCATATAATCCATCTTTTGCAGACAGGAAAGCGAGTGGAAAGGCAGCAAGGCGATGTGATTGGACCAGTAGTGGAGGGAGGCCTAAAAACCCAGGGCTCCTTAGTGGCAAGCCAGGGTGCTACCTTTCAGGAAATATCGTCACTACTTGTGCAGCTGCATTCACATCCACCGCATGCCAGCTCCATTACACCCTGTGTCACAAGCTCTTCACCTGTGATCATGCCCACACCCCGCAGGAACCATCTAGGGTGTTTTCAGACACTGCTATAATGGACATCAGCACAAACCCGGTAACAGAAACAAATGCTCCATATCAAACACACCTCTCCACCAGGCTTGCTCTGCATATGCAAATGCACAAGTCCTAGCTCTTCCGTGGCTATACTGCATGTACCACACACACTCCCTCCCTAGCAGTAAACCCATACACTTACAGACAGCACATACTTCTACGAGTATCTCAGATACAGTCTCTACACTTCCACAGGAGTGACTTCCCAAATTCTCTGTGCAGCTCAAGCACCATCAGTACATCCACATGTCCCACATGGATTTTTACATTATCCAAGTCAGTAGTGCCTTACTGTCTGGGGCAAGTTACATGTGGTTGCCAAAGCAAGAAATATCACTGAGATTTTTGTTACAGGTAGATGCGGTCTGCCCAGAATGGAGACTCAGGCTGCTTAGGGCTTTATTCAGTGTATTCATCTTTCCATTCGTGTTTAATGAATAGCAAAAAGGCATTGTAATATTTATTTCTGGTTTTGCAGCAAAACATACACCAGAGTCCCACATTGTGTCTGATTGCCATATGAGAATAGATCAAGAGTTGACCCTCGCACCAAACAGAATATATTCTAAGCAAGCGAGAAGGCTTACTGGAGATGATGACATTACGCACAGCTGTTCTCTTCTCTCCCCCTGCCTCACCACATGAATTTATTTTCAAAATCTCATATCACTCTTAACACTTCAGTCAACTGCTTTATGCCTTCCTGTACTCTAGACACTATTAAAAAAAAAAAAAAAAATTTCTCCCTTTCACATTGACGGTGTTGTCAGCTCCACCTTGATTTTTTTCTGGCTCCCTTATCCAGTTTCTGGCCATGGGTAGTGCCGCCAGTAAAGTTTTGCCCCATTTTTTGCCCATTTCATGGCACAAGGTCAGGTCACTTCCTTGCAACTGACATTTTGTGGTCGAGGGACCTTGACCTGGTTTACTGCCTTTTAGATGTTCTGGTGTTTTGACTGTTTTCTCAGGTTGAGCACAGGATGTTTGTTGCGCTGCTAAGAGGTTAGGACTGTGAAGCCTAGGGAGTGATGTATGGATGGTTCATGCTTTCTTTTGGATTTAATTTTTCATCCTCTAGTGCTCCGTGGTGAAAGGAGTGTTTGCTGCTTGCCTAGGGAGACACCTGACATGTAGGCTTTATCTTCTGTAAAAGCTTGGGCCAAAATTCTCTTCTCTGACTTTGGGAGTGGCAGGAAAGGACTTGAAGAGAAGGAGGGGACAAAGAGGGGGTTGTGCCCTTCTGATCCCAGGCTGCAGTAAGGAACTGTACAGCCCTCTGACAAAAATCAATTGCTCCAAAATAAAGGTGGCTTTCATTCCCCCTGCGCCTTGCTGTTTGCACTGCAGGAACAAATTGGTCCCATAGTACTCCCAGGCCTTGTGGGGCAGGACGAGAAAAGAAGAGCAACTTGGGCTATCGTGTCCTGCTATAAAGTCCCATCTGAAGGAGTCTCCAGCGTGTGCTTTTGTAGATTTCACAGCCCCTACATATCAAATACTTCGTGCTCGAACACTGAAATGTAAGGATGTTCTTTTCTTTCTTTTTTTCTTTCTCTTTTTCTTTTTTGGCTAAGACCTAATTTTGCATTGTTCTAACCTGATTTGACTGCCCCTGCCTCTGGCCGTAGCTCATACCATGAGTCAGTAATGTTGATTTAACAGAGACATATCTGACAGGAGCAGAAAGAACTGGGAAAGGCCTTTCTGGAGCTAACCCTCCAATGTAAAATAGATAGATATGTGAATCCTCGCATCTCCAGGAGCACTGGGGAGCACTTGCCTCTAAAAGCACTCACCTTCCAAGAACCAAACACACTGGCTTTCAGTGACTGTCTCCTCAGCTGCTAAATAAGTGGCTTACTAGATGAGTCACCAAGAGATGCCGTGGGTGTAGTTGGTCTTCCCGTAGCTCTTCTGTTCCTGATTTTTTCTACCCTAACCTGCTGCAGCAGCACAGGACAGTTTTGAAGGGAGGGCAGCTCTGTGGGGTGTGTGAATGGTTGGTCATGGGTCAAAGATGCCAGGACAGCTTTCTTCTGTGAACAAAACAGTTTGTGTTCCCCACTCCTAACATACAACCATCATGTGAGGGTAGCTCCTGCTGCTTCTGCCCACACCTGCGCCTTCCCAATCATTTAGATGTCTGAGCTGAAATGACTGATGGTCCGTTAATAGCTAAAAAGCCCCCCTGGCACAGTTGCTAAAAGAAGTATGAACTTTCTGTAAATGGCACTGCTTTGTAGGAATAAATGCTACTTAGCTGGTTTCCCAAGTTTAGGTAAGGATTTTGTGCCTTCCTTGATGTGCTCAGTGTAAGAAAGGACCACTCTGGTTGCATTTCGTTGTTGTCATTGCTGGCCTCTCTGTGGATAAGTAGTAACTATTTGCAGAACTGTAGATGATCTTCTGCAGGAATGCTTTCTTTCATCAAGTATGACAGGCTGTAAAAGTTAGACCTGCAGATTTTATTCCTATGCAAGAAGAGGGACAGAGCTATTCTGTCCAATTCTCTATTAGAAATTTCACTAGTGAGTTGTGTCTGTCAGGTGGATTCCTCATAGGCTGGCAATCTTTCCTTGCCATGCTTTGGACAGAGGCCTGAATGTCCTTGGTTTGATAGAATTTAGAGTGTGTTTAATTTCCATGTCACTGAAATAAAATAGTATTTGTTTTAGAGATTTTGTGAAATACTGTTGTTGTTTTCTAGGCTGACCTTTAGAGGCTCTGTACTGCCGTGGCAGTATGTTGCTATGGGGATCACCTCACATGGGTGAGAGCACTAACCAGCACATGAAGGATATACTGGGTGCTTTATGCTGAGTCTATGCAATGGTGCTGTTGAATTGGAAATCGCTCCCAGAAATCGGGTAGGCTGGCCCATAAACACACAGAGACAGCTTGCTTCAGCTTACATCCCTTTTTTCCTATATTTCCCTGTATTGTTTTCTGAGGATAACTTTTCCATAAGTTACTTATTTTCAATAGTGGTGTGTATTTTATTTTCTTCTATCAAATACAACTTGCAGCAAATAGAGGATCAGTCCTGGAGGAGTCAGATTAAGACACAGATATCAAGGTTTTAAGCTCTACATACGTATGATGTAACAAAGTACTTTCTTCTTTTTTTATTATTATTCCTATTTTTACATCACCTGTAAGGTAAAAGTGTATCAGCGGTTAACTCCTGGTGAAATCTAACACAAATTCAGAAATACTTTGTGGTTGGACAGATGGCTGAAAGGAAATGATTAATCTACTAACCTTGGATTTAGGATATACGGATTCAAGTCCCTGCTTGCTGCAGATTTTCCATGTGACATTGATGCATAAATATCCTAGAATATGGTGACTAGCCTCTGTGCTTGAGTTCACAACCTGTAAAATAGCATCACCCTGGCTTTCAGGGCAAGGGGAGAAGAATGAAGTCACGTGGCATCATCTGGGTAATCTTGGCTTCTTTACGAGCAGGAAGGTTGCCAGCCCCCAGCTGCAGTGTGGGCAGGAGATGACTAGGACAATACCTGGAGTGTGTGTGGGAAAGAAGGGGATGGCAAAATGTTTTGTTACAATTCTGAGGTGATGTATATGTATATTACAAATTGAGGCTACTGGGTGCTGTGGGGATGGGTACCATAAAAACGCCTGGCAAAAGCAAGGCTATTTTTGGGAAGCTAGAACATAATTTGCAGCTGCTCATGCTGACACAGATTTTTCTATAGTTTCATGTCTTAAGGACACTTGTGTTCTGTATGGGCATAATTAGTGCCAGTGACCATCTCCCAAGGGAATGGATGAACTGGAATGCCACCATCCTGAAGGCACAGTATCATGAAAAGGTTATCTGAGGAAAACAGGCAGATCCTCCTGATACCTCTACCTGTTCTCTTTCTCTATCCCCGCATCCCATATGCACCCTCTTTTATACAGACTCATCAGTTCCTCCTTAACTGTTCTAAAGGACAGATGCAATACTTGGCCAAAAAGCTCTCTCCCTTTTCGGCAACATGAGACACATCATAGGCTGGCTATAGGCACCCAATCCACCCTTCCAGCACCCCCATCAAGTGCACAGGTCCCACAGAAGAAGTCTTTGCACTTGGAGTATCCTTGTTAAACACATGTGATGACCCCCCTAGTGGCTAACTACAGTGGAGAGCAGTTCATGTTTGTTGCTTCATGTGCTGATCTCAGACCATTGTAAAAAGCAGAGGCGAAGGAAAACAAACCCCGAGTTCCATGCAGTCCCTTGCAAATCTTCTGCAAAATCGCTCTGCCCCTGACAAACAGGGTTTCTCTCCACCTTTTTGATGAAAAATCCATCATCAAAAGTATTTATTTGTTTTAAGTGAATCCAGAAACCAAGTCCCGGAGCTGCTGTCTTTTGCAATTTCCTGAGCCGACCCCACTTCTCTACACAATTCATCATTGCTTTCTTTGTGCTTTGCCTGCTCTACCCCCAAGAAACATTCAAAGACATTGAGTACAGGCCTGAAAAGTACACTTGCCCGCACATGGCTGTCTCCACACATCCTGAGGCTGTACAGGCTGAATTCTCCAGGATTTGGAGCTTGGCGGAAGAATGTATCGAGCAGACATGTCACGGGCAGGGAATGGGAGAGGTGTTGCCAGCTTTGAGTGTAAAGGTCGACGAGTTAGAGAGAAAAATCACAAACATTCCCCAGCAACTGGGACTGTGGTCCACCTCCAACAAGAGCTTCACATCTGGGAAGAAACTGCCTGCGGGTAATTGCGTTGCTAGAGTTGCCTCTCTAATTAATTAGTGATTTGACTTGGAGATTGGAAATAATAGTTGAAATGATGGCATAAGCACAGGGGCATTGGGGCTGCTGCTGCCGTACTATTAAGAAAGGACTTTTCTGCACAGTCTAATGACACTATATGGCAGTTTGAGGAATGTGAAGTTGTTTGCCCAGGAGACCAACAATGTGATAATATTGGCATATAACCTTCTAGTATTTGAGTAATTAGTTGCTTAGCTACTTTGGATAGGTCATTATTTTGCAAACTGGAAACATTTGCAAGTGGTGATATTTTCCTCGGTATGGTGAAAGAGCTAAACCTATTCTGGCAGTGTTCAACTCCTAGAAATATATATGCATAAATTGTTTCTAATGAGACCATCTGCCTTTTATAGCCCCTTTGGAACTAAATAGTACCCAAAGACCACTCTGTCTTTTAGATATCTGTGGTCAGAAAGGCTGCTTCTGGCAATAAAGGTATATGGTTTTTTACAGATAGAGCAGCTTTTTGGTTCCTACATTTCAAGAGGTATGTTTGTATGTGCGTGCATGCATGATACTGCTTTTATTTGTTAAAATTATTAGAAATCGCTGGCCCAAATCTTTTCAGAGATAGCATCTGGTTACTCATCTGCTAAATTAGTATTTCCAAAGATAACAGAAATTCAGATCTTTCAGTTACAGAGCTGGGAGGAGCTTTGTAAAACTCCTTCACCACATCCATATCTTCCTGTATTTGCGAGTGAGTAGCAAGCACTATGTTAAAGGAATGCTCTCAATTTGACACCTCTGCTCGGTCGCTCAGACTCAGCGCCCCACACTGAAGTGCTCACATTTTGCCTCTGAAACAAAAACTGCGTGAGGTCTGTATAGCCACGGCTTCCTCGAGTCCAGCCCGTGGCCAAGCAGGCTGATGCATACCGGGGCTCTCCGGGCTGCTGTCATCCTGGTGCCTGGGGAACAATCTCCTTCTTTTACTCCTGTTTCTAACCAGACACCAATTACTATAAAAATAATACGGTAACCTGTAATTCAGGGCCTGCCTCCTCCTGCGCCTCTCTCGGCTGGAGCCACCCCAGTGAGAGCAGAGCAGTCAGGTGCTTTTCCCTGCAGCTAACGCTCGGTCAGTCCCCTTTCACTCTCTACAGCGGTAACAGAGCCCTTTAAAAAGCCTCCACCACGTTTGTTTGTTTGTTTGTTTGTTGTTCTGCTCCGCAACCACGTGGATGTGTCAGCCTTAGTATGAGGCTGCATCTAGCTGTGCTGAGTGTGGTTTCTCTCTAAATGCTCCCTGTGGTTCCTGCCCAAGGAGGCTGCCCCTGCGCCGGCTCTGCCTTGGGGAGAAGGCCCTGGGAGGGGACGGCAGCCACGCGTGGCCTGGACGGGGCTCAAGCAGGCTGCCCTGGTGGGCAGGGGTCTGGCCTGCGGGGGCCTGGTGAGCCCGGCAGCCCTCTGGGAGGGATTTGGCAAGCGCAGGAGGAGCCGTGAAACCTCAAGTAGGCACTGCTGTGGGTCTGAAAAGCCCCAGTGCCCCCTAGGAAGGCAGGCAGGAGGGTTTCTTTGGGGCATACCTGGTAGGTGACTGGCCCTGAGGCTGTTGGATGTTCCCATGGTATGCTGTCTTGGATTAAATATTATCTGCCAGGTCATGTTAATTAACGTTCCAGCTGTCAAAACACAGCAGGATAGTGAGCTGGGGGGAGGATAAACACTTCACTATTCACTACCTGCTGCTAATTAGCGGAGGAATTAAATAAAAAAGGGAAAAGGGGGGAAAAAAAAAAACCTGTACTCTTTTTAAGGGATGGTGAATCAGTGCTTTGTGGTAACAAAGCTGTTCTGGGTGCATCTGAGATCTCAGCTATATCCAAAATCAAACCAGAAATTCAGCCCATGAACCCAGCGCCGGGCTTGGCTTAATGGCAGCGCAGCAGCAGCCCACAACCCAGGACAAACACGCAGGAGGGCCAGGTGTGAGCCTCTGCAGTCACCAGCCCCCACCCCAGAAAAAAAAAAAAAAAAAAAATCCCTCCCTTTGAAATCTCACTTGTCCTATTTCCTCGCAGAGCAAAGTTTTTGTCTGGGAAGTTTGGTAAAACTGCTTTGGTGATTTTTAGGATTGTGGTGCTTTGAGATGTGTCTGAACTTTCCCGTAGAGAACTTTTTCTGTTTTCAATTTTTTTCCTTTCTCAGCTCAAACACACTCTGCAATTGCTTGGTCTTGTTGTCTGCCTGTCTTTGGGAGATATAGTAAGAATATCGATGAGATAGTGATTTATCCAAGTTTTTTTTTTTTTAATGCAGTGAAATTCCATTTTCTGTTCTCAGGTCATGTTCCACAACTTCCACATAATTTGTAATTTTGCTTACTTTACATGAAGGTATTTGTACGCACCACCGCAGGGCATAGTACAGCACATGGCAGCTCTTACAAGCGAGATAGGTCTACATGAGCTCTCTGCCAGCACAGCCATGCCAGTTGTGAGATCCTGGTGTGATCCTACCACACGCAGAACCGTCCGCAGTGCCCCTGGAGCAGACACAGCTATCTTGATGGCTGCTAAAGCTGCTTATTTTGCTCTTTGTAGCTTTATCCAGCCAGCTTTACTGCTACATCTGCATTCACAGTGGGAGCACTTCTCCCAGACAGAGCAGCAGTGCTCCTCTACCCACAGAGCACCCCAATGTAAATGTTGTGTGGCTCAGCGCTCAGAGGAGAGCTCTGACAAAGAGCTCAGTTACTGTTAGTCTTTGCTCCAGAGATAATAGGATTTTTAAGATATGTGGAGTAGGGTGAGAGTTTACTTGGTTTTTGAATAGAATGGCTGGACTTTGTTGAGATACGGTTTCCAGTGAAACCCTTTAAAACAGAACTTTTTTTCTTGACAAGCTTGTTTGCTTGCAAATAGAGTCTCTATCGCTGGTGGGATCTGCTGCAAATATGTGTCTTAGTGTGGCTAAAGGCCATCCATACACAGAAGTTACCATCTGCTCCGTAAACCACTGCCACGGGGTAAGAGTGGGGCTTCCCCTGCAGCTTTTGTCAAAGCTCCAGGATGCTTTCCTCTGGACTCGGTCACAGCTCTGAGCAGCAGAAACATCATTAAGCGTCTGTGTGTGTTTCACTAGAAACAAGCAAAAATTCACATCTTGGACAAGAAAAGACACCAGCCATTACAGTAAATCAACATGAGCAAATTGCTTCTGTTGCACTGAGAGCAGCGAGGCCGGCGTCACCATTACGCACGTGAATGAAATGTTGTGCGCACGAAAGGAGGTTCAACCACAGGCAGGAAAAAATAGAAGTTCAAAAGAGAATGCAAGATGTTGTCAGAACAGGGTCCTCTCTCCTTTCCTGTGCAGAAGTGGATGATCAGAGATCAACAGAATGTGAGGAGTGAGGATGTATCCGTGGGAAATCTAACAATGTGCAGGGTTTAGTCTCTTTCATTCTAATTGTAATTTGCTTCAGTGATAGATCCCCTGGAGAAGGAGGGAGAAGGAACAAGACAAATGGCTACATCCATTTTCATAGGCTTGGGCATTGAAGGGCGGAATTGAAATTTGTGAAATAATTGCTGTCCTGTGGAATTCCACAGGTTAGGGGCGCAAGCAGGAATTTTTACTCCTCACTATCTGCAATGTGAAGTGGACTCACCAGAGAGAACTTCCTGGAGTTTCATTAAATCAGAGGTGAACAAAGAGGTTACATTTTAGAAAATATTTTTCCCTTTGGGCTGCCACGTACCTTGTCAGTAATCAGTCTGAGAGTCTGAGGTGGAGACGTGCACAGTGCACAGATGCTCTCAACAAGTAAGCTGGTTCTGGCCATGCTCTTCTGGCTGCTGAACACTGACAGGTGAATTTTGCTTACTGGAAAATCAAGATCCTAAACATGCAAGCTGCCGTCAACATCTTTCTAACCAAGACCCAAATTTCAGGCAGCAAGCAAAGCACGGTGTTTTTGTACGGAGCACACGTGCAGTTCAGCTTTGCTAGTCAGCCAGTTGTGGCTACCTTAAGCAATGCAATCACAATCCCACTAGCAGCATTAATGGGAAAACATTCTTGCAATCAGCTTTCCGAAGGTTACACTGATAATTTTCTATCTTCTTTACAGACATAGGTAAACTGCAAGAGGGTGTGCTTGTGTACATCTACGCATGGGGACCGGGCTTTCCTTTAGCATTTCTTCCTCAAGCATCTCCATTCTAACATGAAGAACATAGCTAGCAGCTTTTCCAAAGAAGAACTGTGTTTATTTTGGGCATCATAATACAGTCAGGAGAGAAAGAGCCTTCACGCCAACCTGCCACTGCAGACAACTCACAGATTACTAGGAACAGCAATCCCCCCAGTAAACCCTGGCATTAAAACATTGCATACAGTACCATGATTGGTGGCATCTTCTCTTTGTATTCTCTTCTGCCTTTGGTTCCTTCTCGCTAGTTTTAGCTCTGTCTCAGTACTGCTGCTCCAGCTTTTTCTGTTTTTATTTTATCCTCTTTTCACACAGTGTTTTCTTTTAGGAAGTTGTCCCTATTCCCTGAACTATTTTTAACAGTTCCCCCTCTGACTCACTGCTGGGAATCCTCCCTTGGATCCATGCTCCTTTTCTCATCCCCACAGCATCACTCCTCCTCTGCCAGAGGTCAGAGCATGCTTCTCCATTCCTGCCTTTCAAAAAAAGGAACGTCTTAGAAATCAAATGCTTGGGGCGGATCCTAGGTTGTTCCTTTAGAACAAGGTGAACAGGCTTCTTTCAAAGCTCTTAGCCAAAGTTCTCCTAACCTGTGACTGCCAAATGGCTTCTGTGTGTCCTTCACACTTCTGCTTGATCCATCCACATTGTCCTTTAGATGCCAAAAAGGGCCAGGCATAGAGTGGGAGCTGGCACGCTTTTGGCCATGACGTGGTCGGAGGCAGGCTACCAGCTTCTCCTGAGAGCAGACCTCCTTCAAAGGCAAAACTTCGGTTCTTTGCCCCTGCCTCTTGACATTACGCATGCAGAAAGTTGTTCTCCTAGTCCTGTTAATAAATTTTTTAGGAGGCAATAAATCTCCACTTTGTTTAATAATTCATTTTCATCAGACCGGAGTCCAGGTGGGTGTTTAGGCTCTCACTTTCTCCTGGGACTTGGCGGATGGCAAGGAGTCTGTAAACCACACCATTTAAAAATACCCATGCGCACACACCTGCTCTCAGCCTCCGCATCTGCCTGGTAATTGCTAGCTTGGCTGCCTGGCTTGGGCTGCCTGTCAGCAGCAGCGCCAGGCGAACCCCTGCTTCTGCAAGAGCTGCATCCTTCCCTGGTGCCATGACTTTGGGGTTGTGCCGCCCTCCCCCGGGCCTCCAAGCCGCTCTCTGCAGGATGTCAGCTGTCCTCCTCGTCTCCTCCCTTCAGTGGGATGGCTTCCCCTGCTCTTACTGTGATAAGAGTTTGTTTTCTTCTCCAACATACCCTGGGCTACTATCGCTCTCTGCATTTTTCTGCTTTGATACCTGCATTTATGTTCCAATTTCTCTCTCTCTCCTGGGGCCATACTGCTTTTCTTTTCTCACCCAAAGCAGCTCTGCCACAAAGACAGGTATAACTAATAAAGCTAGGCTCCGTCAATGAAGCAGAGCTCAATTTACCCTTTGCAGGAATCACAGGGAATCGGGCACAGGCAAGAAACGTCAGGGTAAGATTTATGTGGGACCATTTGCCTAAATGGGTTCCCTACTTCCTTATTTCCATGGAGCAAGGAAGCTGCCAACATCTGCTCTATGCCTGATACCACCTCCAGTTCCACCACTGGCAACTTTCCCTGTGAGACAGCAGAAGGTAAATTCCCAAGCTGGCACTTTCTGTGTCACGGGAGGTAGGTGCAGGGTGCAGGTATGCTCTGCAGCTCCTTGCACAGCCAACGTGAGCAGTGGAAATCACTTGCTGCAGGCAGCTTGTACTCTGCTTTCCCCCCAAAGGAAAGTGGAGACATGCAGCTTGAGGTCAGAGATTGCCTGCAGTGGGCACAAGTGCAGAGGAGCTCTTGCTTTGCTCAGGCACTGAGCCTTTTGGCACTGCTGTCCTCCCCAGAGAGAAACCCCGCTGTATTTCTCTATCGCTGCTGTTGCGTTTGGATTGAGATCTGCCAGGGAAAAATGAAGCTGCTCTCGCCTGCACTGTGGCAGCCCATTCTCATCCAGGATAGCATGCGGCTCCTGGAAAACAGGGTCAGGGCAGGCTCCCTGCCACAGGATGCTTCATGGGCTTGTGGCTGAAACAAGACTCCAGCAAGCCGCAGACCCACAGAGACTCTTCTACACCCAGGCTCCAATTAGCGAGAAATCCTGTTTTATGCCTGAAAGTTATGTATTTTATGGTTTTTCAAATGTGTGTGAAAGCTCTTGTGTGTCACACGTGGCCTTCTGCACGGCTGAGCAATAGACATGGGGTTTCACTGTGCGGATACTTGTGCTTTCAGATGAACGGGGGCATTAAAAACAGTGAAAAATAGACTGACTTTACGCTAGCCCCGTAACAAAATAAATTGAGGGGAATGCGTTAGCTTTTGTTTTATTTAGCTTTGCCAACTTTCAAGTCAGCTCTCAAGCACCCAGAAGGTTTTAGAAAATGTTTAATCTAGCTCAGACAATTTCCTGAACTCCCTAACTGGACCACCCCATTTTCTGAAACGCTGCCAAAACGCTGTAGCCGCTCGCCGGCTCCGCTGCGCTGCTCTTTCACAACTCCTTGCCGTCCTCTAACCCCCACCCTCAAGCCGTTGCATGTGCCTTAATATAGTCCAGAAAGAGGAACCTCCTCGACCTCGCTGTAAATGCCTGATTAAGCAAGCCCCACCGGCAGACGCCAACGTGCCTGTCAGGAGATTGCCCGCCGTGCTTCTAGGCTACGCACAGTCCTCCTGCTCCAGCGTGCCTTGCCCAGCCCTGGCCACAGGCAGTCTAGAGGTGACAAAGAGCATCACCCCTCTCCTTGCACTGCTGCCAGGACAGGGAGCAAGGAGGGTAACACGTGGCTCATGAGGGTGCTCTGCTGATGCCAGAGCCCTCAAAGATACACCTGTAAGATCTTAACTATGATATTATTTATTTCCTCATCGAGCCAGAGCGTAGCACGGTGTTTCAGCTTGATGGGGTTTTAGTCACTCTCCCACTAAGTGTTGCATGCTGTTTGGGGGCTTGCTTTTGTGTCTTATCATCACGTGATAGAAGTTTCCTCCCCAAACTTAGTTTCCTGCTCTTCTCTCTGTTGTCCACCCACGCCGCTGGCTCCAAATCAGGGCTGTGAACTCCCCAGGGCTCCCCACCACCTACTCATCACCCCGCTGCCCTTCCTCCCCTGCCCTGTGGCCTGTCCCTTCCTAGTCCCAGAAGAGGTGGAAGGAAGAGAAAAACTGGAAAGGTTTTTCCAGGGATTCTGGAGGGATTCTCTCTCCCTGAACATGACTGGCCTGTCTTTAGGATTTTTTACTGGAGGAGATGTCATTCAGCCACAAACCCCAGTGAAATAAAAAAGGCGGGGGAAGAAAATAAAGACAACAGTAAGTAAAGCAATGAATAAGTCTGCCAGGCTCGTGTGTTTTTTCTGCAGCTTCTCGCTGGCTAAATGTGGCAGAGCTCATCAGAAACCACCCAAATCCTGTGGGTCAGAGCTGGTCCCATGGCGTGGGCCTGCCACAGGATGCTCAGTCCCAGCGGGTGCAGGAAGGGGGTGGCATTCCCAGCTGCCCCAGGAGGGCTGCAGGGAGCGATGAAACCCTGTGGGGCTCAGGCTTGCCTCCTCTCTCCTGCAGGAAGCAGCTTTGCTGCAGGGGAAATGCTGCCAGTGGGGAACAGCAGCATCGGCAGCTTTCTAGAGGCAAACCTTTGCCGGGGGCAAGGGGGCTTTGGGGACAGAGCTGTTAGGGCTAGCAGGGCTCAGTTTCTCAGGCTGAATGCGTATGGCTTTCTTCTGTGCTTGTAGCTGTCACACGACACCTGGGAGGTCAGGCCTCCTGCTTCCACTTGCTGGAGGTCCCTGCTCCAAGCACAACGGTAGGCAGGGTCTTCCACAGCTTCTGAGTCAAGGAGTTATTGCTCAGAAATAATTTCGCTATCCTTCACAGAATTATTGCAGGAGGGAGAGGATTAACAGGTATGCAAATCACAGCGGGTTGGGGAGGGAGCGGGAACGATGCTAAAAAATTAATAAATGCCATGGTGGTATTGCTGTTCAAGCTCTCCGGTGGCTTTTTAGGAAAACTAATGTGTTTGCAGGGTGACTGCAGGCCCGATGGGAGCAGGGAGCCAGCCTTCCCCCTGCGCTGCTCAGGGCACAGGATCTCCTGCACAGCTGCAGCTGAGGACAGGCAGCCAGCCCCCAGCACACCCACCCACACGCACCCACGTGTGCACGCACACACCCTGTGCAGGGCTGCAGCGTCTCCTTGCCGTGTGCTGGGGGTGTGAGTGAGCGAGCAGGGGGGGGCTCCCCAGCGTGCCCACCGCTGCTGCCACTGACTCCCGTCCTGATACGCTGGGCTGCCTCCAGGGCTCATACTGTGCCGCAGCGACGCTGGTCTCTCCTCCTGCCGCCCAGCTGTCATCTGTCACGGCCGATGCCTGAGGCAAGTCCCTCCTCACCCTGGGAACACCCCGCCCCCCCCCATCCCAGACCTGATTGAAGCCGGAGGTGGCACGTCCACATCCCCACCCCATCTCACCCAGAAGAGTATGCGCTGGCAGCTGGGGCTAATGGCAAGCTAGAGTGATTTGAATAAGCCCCTCAGTGCCCAATCTCCATTTCTAAATAAATCTGCTTTAAATTACATTGATTTATGATTCACGTATTTTTATTTGATCAGTCAGCAGCGCTGCAAAACCTTCAGGCGCTGAAGGTGTTTCTAATCTCCCCATCCTGTCGGATGGAGGCACCCCTTGCAGAAGGCTTGTTTTTAACCCTTGAATCTGCCAGCTGCTCGGACAGGCTGCCAGCACTTGCTCCAAAAACGCACGGCAGCCGAGACCGAGCAGAAGGCTGTCTCCTGCCCTGTTACTGGGGACATCTCCCTTCCTGGTCTTGCACACTATGGTGCTGCAGTGAGGTCACTGTGCGGCTTACCCAGCAGCTCAGGGGTCCCCAGCTGTCATGCAGAGTCCCTAGAGCTTGTAGGTGAATCTGGGGACACAGCTGTGACCATACACATCTCTGGGAGTCTACGTTTTACGTTTGTACCAGGAAATCAGTTCTGTCAGTGTCACGGGGTTAGACAAATACCTGATAAAGAAATAAACCTGACAAATAAATTTACTTTGCAAAAAGACCAAGCCCTGCAGAAGTCTCTGTTGTGTACTTTAAAAAATGCCTTACACCTTCACAAACAGACGGCCTGGGATACCGCATTCCTCTGCGCTCCTGAGCCAGCGGCAGCAGTGGCAGCAGCAGCAGAGGGGTGCACGCACAGCAACTTGCTGGGGGCTGCTTTGCCATGGCGCAGCCCTGCAGCAGACCCCTCTCATCCTCCTCCGGCCACCACTTGAGTGAGGGACGGGTGTCCTCACAACTTGCGCTGGCTCCAAAGCAGCGCCGAGGGCCCTGCCACACACCGAGCATATCTGAGAGTTCCCCCAGGTGAAGCTAAGGCAAACAAGGGGCTGGAAGGACTGTAACATCGTTAGAAGCTCAGCCGGATGCTTAAAGCCCTGGCAAGTCAAACACAGGCTGAGCACAACGCTGCATTTTTCAGCTGTAGAAATTACCCTGGAAGGGTCTTTCTGGAGGTCTCCAGCCCTCTTTGCCCCTGCAACAGCCCCTGTTGTGCTCACAGAATGGCCCAAGCAGGAAGGCTGCACTAGGGCTGCTGCAGCGGTGGGTTGGTTTCCTTCTGCCGGCAGTTGTTGCTTGCCACTACCCAGGGCATTGACTTGAAAACTAACAATGCACCTTTTTGATGCAGCCTATTTGCATCTCTTTGTTGACTTTGCTAATCAAGCTCACTTCTAAGCCTTCAAAAACAGGGGTAATCAAAGGCGCACTGGCTCCCTGGGCACAGCCGCCACTTCAGGCGAGGTAACCCCTTGGGGACCAGACCCTTTTGATTGCTGGGCTGTTAAGGGCTCCGTCGGGAGCTGGTGGCTGTGTTGAGCACGGGGCTCCAGAGGCAGGTCACGCTGCCCATCACTCCGTGCCAGCTGAGCCAAAATAATGCCACACTGCCACCAAAAGGGCAAGGCTTTTCTGTCTGTCCCTGCCCTCTTGCCCTGTGCTCATGGCCAGGCACCTGGCTGAGTCCGTGACAGCTAACGCCTCATGGAGGAGCATGGGATGTCTCCGGCTGGACCACCACCCCCAGCAGCATCAGGGCCATTGCAGCCATCACAGCCACTGCCCTGCAGAGCTTGCCCTGCAGCGAGGGACTATGCTGTTGCAAAACCACCCCCATGACTCAGAGCTGAGGAGCAAAAGGATGAGTCCTCATTTTGCACGGTTCCCATCCCATGCTTTCCTCTGCATTTCCCACGAAGCAGCATGATTTTTTTTCCATCAGGCTGTTCAAGACTAGCCAGTGTGCATACCAAAACCCTCTTCAGCTCCCTGCTACAGCCGTACTTGTCATTCCTTTCTGTCTCTTTCAACATCTGTAGGGTAGAGCTAAGCTAAGCACAGTTCAGAAAGGGGATTTTTTTTCATTTTATGGACTGGCACATCACAAAGACACTCACACTGAGATGCCATGGTAAGACACCCCATTTCCAGCTACTGGGTTCATGCTCGTGGTGCCATGCCACTGGTTGCCCAGGATCCCAGCACAGGGCCAGCCCAGCTCGGCCATCCATGGCGCTGGCTCCAGAGCAGACAGGCCAAGCTGTCAGCACAGAGCCTCTCCAACATATGCTCTAAATTTGCATACTGTATTTGCCAAGGGTTATTAGTGTTGATCAGTGGTTAAATAATTTGCCCTTTCCATTTCAGGAGGACTGTCAGGACAGTCAGCCTTCACATAGGCTTTCCTTAAACAGGAGCTTTGTGGCACATTGGAAAAGGGTTTTCATTAGGGAGCCCTTTTCTCTAAATTGCGACGGCTACAAATACTAAGCACCATCCCCGACATCACGAGTGTCTGCCACATGTGAAATGGCTGCAGGCATGGAGCAGTGGAGAGAGACTAGGCTGCAGGCCTGGAAGGATCTGACATGGGAGATGGTGTTAAGGAGAGATCACAGAATCACAGAACAGCTTGCGTTGGAAAGGAGAAGGGACCTTAAAGCCCACCCTGTTCCAGCCCCCTGCCGTGGGCTGGTTGCCACCCACTGGATCAGGCTGCCCAGGGCCCATCCAGCCTGGCCTTGAACGTCTCCAGGGATGGGGCACCCACAGCTCCTCTGGGCAGCCTGGGCCAGATCCCACATTCCAAAATGAAATTCTCCCCTGGGAGAGAGGGGCACTGCTGTACATGGGTTTTAAATTATCCTCATCCTGCTCTGCACCTGCAGCCTTTGGGAAGAGTTACAGCTGCATTTCATGGTGCCCAGAGGGGTTTTGGTTGCATGTCCTTAGGACTGTGAGCCCTCTGGGAGCAGACCTGCAGGCGGGGTGGCCATGACTCACACAGAAACAGCAGGATGGGGTAAGAACCGCATTTTGTCTCATGGTTAGGCAACACCTCTGGAAAGTCGAGCCAGGAAAAAATAACTTGAGGGCTGAGAGGAACTTTGCAATGACCAGCTGCTTCCCGCACACGTAATTACGCCCAGTACCCTGCACATTGCTAGAAGAGCCAGAAAGGAATGAAAAGTATGGATGCAGCAGGGAGCTGGAGGAGCTTGATACGCATGCTGACTAGTCTTGAAAAGCCCAACAGAAAAAAAGTCATGCTGCTTTGTAGGAAATGACCTTCACTGTTACAAGCAAAGGAGCCAAAACGCACTCCTGAGGGACAGCCCCATGTCCTGCACCCCCTTTTCCTCCTGCCCCCAGATTTTTAGCAGTTGCTGAATTCTGCCCTCTGTTTATTGGGCAGGGGACGAGGCACACTGCCACCAACCACCCCCAGCATCTCTGTGGAGCTGCCCGCTCCCTGGGGCCAGCAATTCCTCGTGTCACGGCCATACCCACCGGGCAGCGCCTGCTGGTAGAGATAAGGGGATGTAGGGGCCCAGCAAGCTGCAACAGAAATGCTTCCCAGTGGGACAAGCAGGGCAGGCATCCCACAGCTCCCTTGCCTGGAAGCTGCACGGTGGGGAGGGGGAAGCCCTGGTTTTCTCTCCCATCCCGTCTTCACCCGATGAGCAGAAAGGCACAAAAGCACGTGGCTATGACAAGCAACTGGATCGTGGTGAAGCATAAAGCACAGGATCAGCCGCCTGCCCCTCACAGTTGCGGTGACTCGGCTGTGCCTTGCTGCCTGCGTTATGTTCGTCAGGCGACCAAGCAAAAAGTTAGAATGGATTAATTGATTTGGGCAATAGGTTTTTCTGCTCAGTTATTGGCAGGTTTGTTAATGGATTACTATGTAAACGATTCTGATATTTTAAATTACATGTTATTTTATAGATGCACATTTATTTTTTTAAAAAGAGCATCCTTTGCATCTATTAACATATTAAGGAGAAAATAAAACATCCGGGCTGATATAATGTACAATGTGGCATTACCCTGGGTGCTTCCTAAGCTAGGGAAATCTTATTTGTTTAATAATAAGTTAGTCATGAATATGCAAATCTGCATCAGTGCAGTACCTCACTGCTGTCACTATTAATGAGTTGCAAATTAATGTGACAACAAAAGGAAAATCTATTTAGTGGCAGAATTGTACTTCATACCTGGCTCAAGAGAGCAACCAGCTACAGGCGTTTAGGTCTGCTAGAGCAAAATGTGCACACGGTGTAGAGAAGGTTTGCTTCTGGGCTGGTAAACCAGAAGTAAGCAATATGCTGCCTTCACCCCTAGCCCCAGGGCAGAAGGCAGCACTGCTGGCAGTGCTTCATCACATGCCTAACGTGGGGGGGGGGGGGGGGGGATGCAATCTCTTCAGTCTGCAAGCAAGGTGAACCCATGCAAAGCACACTAAAGGGTGATAATACAGAATTAGCAAGACTGATCTGGGTGGGGAGACTCTGTGCAGACACCTAGACACGTTGCTTAAAAGAGCTTCACCTTCTTCAGATCTGTGTTTTCAACTGACAAAGCTACAAGCTCACAGTTAAATTCGCTGGATTCCCGTCACTTTCTTCTCCTGACCGTCCTCTTAGCAGAAATGAAATGGTGAATAAGCAAACTGAAAAAGAAACTATTACACGTCTTCATGACTGTGGCATTCAACTCATGTCTTGTGTAGTAGTGCCAAGCCCATTCCTACTAACACCGGACACACACAGAACTGAAAATATGATGTACTGCAAGCAACGTGAAACAGATACAAAGCTATTTTTCTGTTAGTTTGCATCTGTACATGTTCAAAGCCACAACGTGTGCCTTTTTCCTGTATGAACTGAAGTAACAATGCTGAATGTCTAACAGCAGTCCTGCAGAGCCTGGGAACGGCAGCTGCGTGCATTTACCACTCCCTGACACCTTGTTCATATTAATGCACAAGCTGTGGGTCTCATCTACGGGTTCTGCACATAGCACAGAAACTAGGGGAGAAGCCAGCTTCAAGCTGATTGACGGGGTGAGCCTGGTCCCTGGGTGCAGCTCTGAGATGATTTCCATTCTGCTCCTGCAATCCTGCAAACTAGAGGCTGGGTGGGGCTTCCAGCAGGCGCCTGGGCTCAGCCTTCGGAATTGCTCCACAGTTATTTGGGTTATCCCTGCCTTGTCCGCCCGCACACCCAGTCAACCAGCCTCTCCCGAAGCGCCCAGACCAGATATATGCTGGCCAAGCTGCCTCCTGCACTCACCACGTCTCTGCTCTCGCAAGCATGCTGCCATGACGAAGTCCTTCCAAAAAAGCACACCCCAAAGGATAAAATGGTTGTGTTACATGAAGGGACAGCACCGCGGTCAGGTGCCCCGCACCACCCTATTTTTAGCGTGCAGGCGTGCCTGCGTGACACCAGCATGCGGCTGTTGCTGTATTTGAGCACAGATCAGAGCGCCAGCATGGAGGAGGCCCAACTGTACGGGGCACACTGATCAGGAGCACACAGGGCTGACTAAAAGGAGATGACCGGGAAGCACGTGCTTGGGATAGTGTGAGGAGCCATCCAGAAGAGATGTGCCCGTCTCCTGCCAGCCTGTGGGCAGGGGGAGAAGGGAGGGGCCTGCCACGCACCCCTAAAGCGCTACAGGCCCATGCTCAGCCCAACCGTCATGCAGTTGACTGCGTAGATGTGGCAGCAGCAATCACTTTTAACCCCAACTATTTGGCAAAGGATGGGGTGACAACACCAAGAGAGGCATCAGCTCTGCACCATTTCCTCTGGGGCACCTTCAGGACCTTGCCTTCACTGTGAGGGTAATTCAGCCTTCCTTATGCTCCGCCAAGAGCAACGATTTTAAGCTGCAGCGTAGTGTTCAGCAGTCAAAACTCTTCTCCTCAGTCGCAAAAACTTCTCAATGTTTTTCTCGGATGGATCTGGTGCTTTGCTGGAGACACTTTTGATGGTGTCTTGGCCATCCTCAGGAGAGCTCTGCAATTTCAGCCCTTCAGCTGAAACGTTTGGCTTTCACAGGGCATATTGCACCTAAAAACAGGCCCAAAGAAGAACTTCGGGTTCACAGCAGGAACTTTTTTCTGTAAGGGGAAAGACAAGCCCAGACCCTTAAGAAAGGGCCTGACCAAGCCCAGCAAGTCCAGCCTCTTTGCTGTGAATTCCTGAGCTTGTGTAAAAGCGAGCTTCTGTTCCATGAAAAAATCTCCCTTTGGGTACCCCGAAGTGCGCTCATAGCCTTAATGCTTTGTATTAAAACTAAATCATTTACCCTTGTACTATTTGCCTCCCCTCTGCAGACACCACTGAAAAGAAAATTCAGGCAATTCAACTCAAAAAGATGACAAAGAATGAAAAATAATTGAACCTATTCACCATTCTTTAACTAAAAGGCAATGCAGAAAGTATTGTGCATACTGCTTTTAAGCCTCTGTCCCATAAAGGGCTCCCAATGTTTCCCTGTAACCTTGACTTTAGAAAGCCAACGCAGATTCCACCTCAGATTTCATGAACCGCTCTCCAGCACCTGTGCCAGCTTTGCTCTGCTGCAGGAAATGTGTGCAAAGCCTCCTTTCATAAACATTAATACGGCAGAGCCTATCTCACAATCATGCAGAGAATTAATGGGAGTCGCTTCAGCATCTTCATTTCTCAACAGTTTTATTGCCTTTAAGAAAATTTTTGTAAAATATAAATACAAAGGCAGGAGATTTACTTACAAAGTTAAAACACAGATCTCAAACATAAACACACAATTCAGAAAATTTAGTTTATGTACAGTTTCAAGCAACTTCAACATATGTTAGTTTTTCAATATTTTACAAGGTACAGAAAAAATAGTTCAAAGTCTTCTTTAAATAAAGAGCATAAAATGTTTAAACATATATAAACAATCCGGTTTGATGTGTGAAAACTAAATTTCACAGCTTTTAAATTAGGATATAAAAGTTCTTACAATTAGTTGATGCGTATGGATATGGTTTATTTTATATTACAAACTATTGAATTATATTCAATAGTGCTTACCTGGCCAAAGCAGGTAATTCTGTAAACAAAAAAACAAAAATAATATCACCAAGTGCCTTACCAAATCTCATCTCCCAAACAAGCCACATGACTTTGATCACATCACCTATAAAAAGTATGTTCTGTGTAATCAGTGCTTTGTATGAAACAAAGTCAATGTGTGGGTGTGTTCTCCTAAAAAAAAAAAAAATGTGTTCCAAGTAATAACAAACTTATCCCAAAGCCTGTGTGCATTTAAAGAAACATTATATAACAATTTTGTAAAAACTGACTGAAGTTAAAAAAAAAATTCTTCCAAAATCCATCCAACTGGAATTCAGATCTCTTATATAAAGGAAAGATATTTTCATATTTAATAGTGTCCTTTCTTTACAGAAACAATTGCATTTGAACACATATACATAAAGAAGTAACTGTATATAGCACTGTACATTAAACGGCCTGACGGTTCACCAAAGGATGTCGAAAGGAGGGTCCTCGTGTGGATGCAGCCAGTGAAGTGACGAGCCCAGCAAAGTCTTGAGTTCGCTCGTGAACTCTACCAAGTCCAACAGCTCTTTGCTTTCTGAGTTAAATGCTTCAAGGTCCGTAGCACAAGAGAACAACTGGCTGAGAGAAGTCTGTTTGTAAAACTCTGCCTCGGTGATGCTGACGACTTCCAGATTGGGGAAGTTGCAGCGGAAGATGCGAGATGACATTTTTAGCCTCTTTGCCACGTCCGAGAGCAAGAGCCAGTTTCGCGGTCTGCAGAAGCGAAAGAGAAAAAGGCTCCGACAACTGACATTAAGCCTCAGGCTCCTCAACCCTCCACTGCCCCACCATCATGTGACAGAGCCTTGCATCCCCACACACAAACAACCCCCTTCAGGCCAAGGGCATTGCCCCAGGGCTTGAACACCGTGGATGCAGGTGCTGGAACCAGCAAATGCAGGGCGTGTGGGCACACACCTGCGCGGGCAGCCACACTGATGTCTAAAGCCTCGGCAGGCTGAGCCTGCCTGTCAGGCAGCAAGTCAGGAGATGGCCAACAGTTATAACCTAACTTTCAGAAACTCTGACTTCCAGAGGCGTCAGTACTAAATACAAACCATCGGAGGGTTGTTTTTCAGACTGAGAAGACGATTCTTTAATTTAATCTTTCTACTTTTCCATTCAGAAAATTTGAGTTACATCAAATAAAGAGAACATGCTAAAACCTGCCTTCCTGCATGATTAGTATTTAAAACTACTTTTCCCACAGCTGTCATCAAAATTGGTGGAAATGACAAATGGTAGCTGTTTATTAAGTTAATTTATACCTTGAATATGATATAGAATGAAACTTTTCAGGTCCTTGCTTATTATTATCATAGTGTCTTCTGTAAGGTGTTTATTTGTTTGACCCCATTCGGGATTTAAACCAGTTTCACTGCAGCATCTAGAACAGCAGTAGCGGTGTCATTTTGTCATCCCCAAAAGCATGTCCACTCAGCAAAACAGAAGAGCCCATTACATAAAATTTAGAACACCTTACAAATATCAAAGCCAAATCAAAGCACTGGAAGCACTTGCATTTGGGGATGTTATACCGAGGTGTCTGGCTGGGATGAGGGGAGGAATTTGTGTTCAAACGTCATTCACTCTGCTATGAAACAGACACAAGCTGCTGCCATCCCAAGCAGATCGTTTCAGCTATTTTCACACTACAAACTTGTTCTTACCCCTGAGAGAGACACACTTGAATGTTGTAACACGGCAGGGGAGGCTCATCTGAAAACTCAAACTCAAATACATCACTAAAGCCATCTTCGTCTTCCTCACCCGGGCCAGGGGGATTTGCCAAGACGTCAAATCCAGATTCGTCGTTTGGATCTAAGTAAAATTGAATGAAAAGGCAAAGTCAGCATTTCAGAGACGGCTGCAGGTCTTGCTTTTCCTTCTAATAATATGATCTGTAAATAAAATCAGTTTGCTTCCTTCCTAACTTCCTCTGCCACAAAAACACGCCAGCCCCCACCCCACGTGCTGCATGTTTTGAAAGTCTCCACATACAAAGAGATGAAGGGTAACATTTGCTCACCGCACACAGAGCTGCCATAGAAATCCCAGTACAAACCAGGGTCATCAACACTTCGACCTTGCAGGTCAGTTAAATACTCTGGAGAGGAAAAAACAACAACAAAAACATACTGATGAGAACAAAAAGCTCGCAAGTTTAGCAGACCATGCGTCATACGGAGTCTTACCATGCATGCTCCCAGCCTTCCACCAAAAAAAAAAAAAAAAAAAAAAACCCACAACATACTCCTGATGCACACGCTACAAAAGACGTCACGCACACGCCCTCCTCACAATTACGCCTGGAAGTCTCTGCATCCTGCATCCCTTCTCCCAACAAACAACACCAGGACCCACGCCACACCACATACCCACCCAGGGTCAGACAGGGACCTGACTGCAAGCTGCAGTAACTGACAGTGGCACTTTATTTCTGTGGAACATGGGATGTGCCACGTTCTTTTGGCCGGCAGTCACTCTGGACACCAACTTAGGGGTGAAGCAGTGGCCACAAAGAAACTGATGGAAAAGGTTTTCCACACAGACAAGCTTAGGAGCTGTAAGTATGTTATACAGACATAACCTAGGAGATTTAATAGCTGAGTTGATGAAGAGACATTGGGATTCAAGACACCAAAAAGCCTCAGGTACTGGACTTTACTGGAGTCCTGATACATTATGCATTCTCTACAGTGATACAGGCGTGCGAGGTTAGCAGGGAACACAAGAGTTTTTATCCAGAACTACTGGCAAAACACTAAACACTTGTTAGAACATGGACATGGTTTAAAGAGAACAGCATTTAATACAGTTTTACCACATTTCAGACATAAAATGAGGCAGAACTTGCAAAAAAACACCAGTACTACATGGAAAGAAGCAAGACCACAGGAAACCTGACTGTCTTTGCACACAGAGGGAAGCTCTCCGAGCCTTCTCCAAAGGAGCAAGGAGCCATCCCAGGTGAGCAGCAGGACTTTTAGGGGCCTGGAAATGTCATACGACAGCTGGCAGTGCCCACAGGGCCACTCACCTGTGAGGAAGGTCTCCATCATCTCGCTGTGGGTCATCTTCACGATGGTCCTCCCCGAGTATGTCGCCAGTGTTGGGTCAGCACCGTAAGACAGCAAGAGGCGGACAATTTCTAAGTGATCATTTTCTACCGCGTCGTGGATTGGTCTAGGAAAAAGAAAAAACAGAGATCGGAGCATTACACTTTGACTCAAGAATTATGCAAATGGGTTTGAAAAGAAACTTCTGACTTCAGAGCAAGGTTATTTATAGCGAATAACACTATTAATGCAGCTGTCAATCGTCTCATTGTCGGTTTCACTCACACTGCACTCCCTCCCCTCTCGCCTTTTCACGGTCAGACTGCTCAGGGCAGGCATTTCTGTTCCGTCTATTCATTGCCTTACGCATTTTGGGGGCCGGTACAACAACTACACCCCTGTAACAGGAGGCAGGAGTTTGCGCGAAGCCTCCCAAACATCATTTTGCTGCAAGCCCCTCTGCTGCTCCAAACCTCTGCCAGTTTAGCAGTGCGTTGTGCAGCACAGGCCCGTTCAGCCCGTAAATCAGTCATCCAAAGCTTCTAAATTATGTACTCAGAAATAAGTTATGAAAATTTGCTAGGAATTAAACTTCGGAGCTACATCCTCCTTAGACAGTGCTCGCGAATGCATCTGCAACACAATTTAACTGTTCTACTCAGAGAACATAGTACCGTGTCCACACAGAAGTTACACATTTTATGCGGCATCAACCATCTATATGAGCTCAGGCACAGATCTGGTAAGCCTGCGGAAGGACAAGTGCCTGCAACTCCTCGTTTAGAGTCTCTTTTAACTAATCAGAAATCGCATTAGCTTTTGCCTTTAAAATTTATTATACGTAATGGGGAGTTGAACTTCTCACCCCCCGACTAATGAAGACGTGTTAAGCCGCATCTTTCCCCTGGATGGTGATGAGCAGGGAACCTAATGCCACAAGGGCAGCCAAGCCCAGGCGCAAAAGGCCGCGGCTGTGGAGCCCAGCGCTGTGCTCCGCTCCCTCCCTTCAGGCTGCCAGGCAAAAAACTCATCTGAAAGCAGAGACAAGCAAATCCCTCACCTCCCTGTGCCAAGCAGTACTCGGCTGCTAACCAGGGCTGAGCCCCCTGCCACGCACAGGAACTTCCCCGCTACGTGACTGCTGCGCCAGCACGGCCTGGCGGCCAGGGAGCGAGCAGACAGCAGCAAGGAGCCGGGGGACAGAAGGAGACAGAAGGGGATGGCACACCGCTGCCTTCCCATCTTTTGCAGAGCAGCCTTTCAGGGAAGCACCTAACAACACTGAAACTACATGGAGCGCTGAGAAAAATGGTGCTGCATCGCTGTGCACCCAGTGCAGCCCTCCCACGGCCCACGGCCAGCCTCTCGCCCCGAGAGCCAGTGCGCACCCATGCTAAAACGCTCCTGTCCCCACCAGGCACGAAGCACCCCGTGCTAGAAGCCTGGCAGGACGCACAGAGAAGAGGCGAGCACAGCGGCTGCCTCCAAATGCTGAGCACACATTCTCTCCCTTACTGCCTCACGCTACTGGAGTCTTTAATTGTGAGCTGTTTTCCATTCTGTTTTAGAATTAGGATTTTCTGGTTTCGTTTGGGGCTGGGGGGGAGGATTGTGGGTTTATTGGTTTGTGGGTTTTCTTGTTTTTTTGTTTTGTTTTGTTTTTAACTGACTTACCTAAGTGGCTTTTGAAGAAGTAATGAATTCAAGATGATCCCTTAACTTATTAAAAACAGCATCTAAATCGCCGCCCGGTGTTTCAATCGATTTAACGACACCCGGCCGAGTTTATTAAAGAGAAAAGCCCTCGGAGGGGAGCCCCACTCCCCACTCTGCAGCTCAGTAGGGTGCTGCAGTGGGGCAGGCAGCCCTGTCTCTGCCACCTACAAAGCATCCTGGCAGAGGGGATTTTCTAAAAGCACCAGGAAGGAAAGGCACAGCAAGGCGGTGCAGAAGGAGGAAGAACGATAAATAGAAGGAAGCAAAGGAAGGAAAGAAAATGCTGGCAGGGAGAAAAAAAAGAAGAGATTCCCTGCAGATAAGGCAGGGGGAAAAGGCAGTAACAGGGCGCTGACAGACTCTTGTGGGCTAGCCCAGCCTTCTGGCAGGCTCACAAGCGGGACTGTGTAAAGGCACGGTCACTTGTGGTTGCTTCTCCCACCACGGCAGGCAGAGGAGGGAATACTTTTCTGCCCTGGCAGAGTTTACCACCACTCTCTTTCCAGGACACAGAAGTGACTGCTGGAGTTGGCAGCTTTCTCAGATGTGAGGAAAAGATCCCTGCGGGTCCTCTCCTGTGCTCGTTTGCCCATATAATCTTTTCCACCCTGAGCATGGTGGAAATAAACATTCGCTACCCCTAATGGTACAGTTAACGGCAGTACAGCTTGTTTTTAAAACAAACCCTTCCAAAGGCCCCAGAACAGTCGGGGGACATTCAAGAGCAGCGATATCCTATGGCAGACACTCATCTCAGCCCTCCCTGGTGTACTGTCCAACTCTTACTACTATTTTTACTGCTACTAGAGTCAGGAAAACATTTCGCTAGGGGTTTATCATTCCACCACCAAAATTATAAACTATTTAGACCAGGCGGGGTTTGCTCTCAGCCTTCCAGGCACCATCAAGATTTTCTCTGCTGCAATGAGAGGCCCCGTAACTCAGCAGCCAGCACCGTACGGCAGCGTTTTATTTTTCCTTTCCGTCCGGGCTGTTGCGCAAGGCAGCCCTGCAGCAGCAGCACGGCACGACTCGCGGGAGGGCAGCCACGGTGCTGCCTCGCCTGTGAGGCAGTCGGCTGCCAGAGGGAGGGCACCGGCCTGCCAGCACCAACCAGAGGGCGCAGGGAGACAGCCACCTTGGCACGGGCCTCCCAGAATAAACCAGGGCTGAGCTCATCGGCCGCCAGCGGGAGGGAAGAGCCAGGCTGGCTGCACAGAGCGAAGGCGGCGAGCGGTGCCTCCGGCGAGGGAGCGCCTCGCGGGCAGGCGGGAGGTGCCCACAAGGCTGGCACAGGGCTGTGCTATCGCAGCAGGGCAAACGGCAGCAGCCACCCTGACTGATGCTGGGCTTTGGCCTTATACCCCGTGGTGAGCTACTGCACTTGGTGGGTCCTGCCAGGGAAGGAAGGCTTTGCCTCTTAAGTACGGTCTATTATTATTTATAGGTAAGACGATTACAAGCCCTTAGTGTCTGCAGCACCTTTGAGACAGGTCTTAAAGATCTCGCCCTGGTCTGCAATAACCTTTGATTAGCCACTCGTTCAGCAGCAGCCTGCCTGTGCATTCGGGTCTGCCAGCAGCAGCTCAACATCCCCCAGCATGCAGTGTATGTGAAAAGCAGGGAAAACGCTGCAGCCTGCTGCACTGAGCTGGGGCCAGCTGTGATCTGCCTGGGGACAGAGGGCACAGAGGGACACAGTGCCCTGCAGGCAGCAGGCGGGCAGGCAGAGCACAGCACGGGGAAGCGCAAAACTTACACATCCCACCTCTGAATGGGTTTTCGTTCCACTGGGATTTCTGACAGCACCAGAAATCAAGCCTATCATCTGAACTCCAGACAAACTAGCTGCACAGGGCAACAAAATGCAAGGACAAGGGAAGGCGAGTGAGAGGGGATCTTCTGCCCAGTGCCCTGCTTCATTTCCAGAACTGGCTCATGTGCAAAACCACCGTGTTCGTCATGGCACGAGCAGCACTTCAGGCAGGGCTACAAAAAAGACAAACTCTGCACAACTGCCCCACACTCTTCCCATCCTGTTGGCTGAAGCAACATCTTCGCACATCACACCTTTTCAGAGCCTCCCCCAAAAGTCAGCCACAGAGCCAGCAACACAGACCCAAGCTTCAGAACCTGGACCAAACCGAGCCCCCGCAGACACGCTGACAAACAGTGAGCGTGGTGACACCACGGGCTCACGCTGGCTGCCTGAGCAGCGTGTTGAATAAGCTCACTATTGCTGCAGGGAGACTCAAGAGCTTCCAGCACGACCAAAAAATATCTGGCTAGTGGGCTGGGGAGGTGGCAGAGGGGACAAGGAGGTGCATTCAGTGTAGTTAAAAAAGCAGGGGTGGGCTGTCAGTCTTTGATGATGGGGTTTCTTTTGCCTGTTTGTTTGTTTTTAAGACATAAATATCTTTCCAAGGGGGGAACACATTCAGGAATTTGAATTAAAAAAGCAACAAAGTTGAGGAAGACTGAACTTCTTTCTTCCTAAAAGTTAAAGGATGAAAACTGGTCAAATGATTCAAGACCAAAATGCAATTTGTCTTACGAACGCTGGGACCTACTCCACAGAGATGAGCAAGCCTGGCCCTACCAAAAGCAGGGGACAACGCTGCTCAGACGTTCCCCACCAAAGCCTCTGCTCTCCACCATGCTGGCTTCTGGGCAGCTACAGCATCCCTCATCTGCACCTTAGACGTGCTTTGGGTTCACACCGCCTGTTGGGCAGCTTCTCAGAAACATTAAGTGCACCATCAGAAAGCAAAGGGAGGCACAGCCTGCGCTCTGACACTGCCTCCTACGATCAGACCATTATGATGTTCACTCCTAAAGTGCATTTTCCCCAAAATAACTTTTCCACAAAGTTTCTTCCTGGAAAATCAATTTCAGTTTGTGAACTGAAATCCCATGCAGGCCACACACAGACAGGTGGTGAGTCAGCTCACAGCTCTGGGGCAGGTTTTCTACCTGGGCTATTCCAGCAAGTTCGACAAACAGGATTTGGGATCCCTTTATCAGGATGCCCCTGGGGGGCTCCTCCGGGGCACTGCCTTGGGGCAGCCATCAGGGTCCTGATGGACCATCCCCAGCAGCTCAACTTTTGTTCTCCTGTACTCCACTGCTTCCCCAGCCAATGCATAAAGAGCTTAAAAACAAAAGCGGCAGCCCCTTAGTCATGCTGATTTTCCCCCGCCTGGCTATTGGGATGGTGATGGCGAATGTGATAAACCATTTAAGATAACAAGCTGCAGGAGCCTGGCAGAATACAAAGTGACCTGTCCCCAAAACGAATAGCTCGGATCAAGGGCTGCATATTGGGGGAAAAGTTATCCCAAGGTCAGCCCCGCAGAGGTGGTCAAAGACAGACTTAGGAATGGGATAAGGACTTTCCATTCGGAGATGCACAAGGAGCTTAAAACAGATGCAGAGCTGCAAAGCAGAAAAAGGAAAAAAAGAAAACAAAACCCAAGCTCAATATCTATTCTGCAAGCACCCCTAGTATTCTGCAAAGGGAAAAAAAAAGCCGACACCAGTTTAAAAAAATCAATCCAAAATATGCAATGCGCAGACACAGTTTAACAGCTAAGCAAAACAACATTTTTAGATAGCATATATAGGGCTTGTACACCCAATCACTGCAAAAGCCTGAAGTGCTCTTAGAAGTACCAATGCTAACAAGGCAAAGACCACTCTTTTGGCACAACTCAAAGGACCTGGAGCGCGTACAAATAGGGCTGCAGCTCAAGTATCATTCCTTCCTGCCCTGCAGCTGGGGATTTCACAAACTCTTTAAAAAAAAAAAAAAAAAAAAAAAAATTTNATTCCCAGGAAAAAAAAAAAAAAACATCGCATTGAAGCGGAGTCACAGCAACGCTGTGCCCCAAGCACTCCATCACACTGAGCCCTGGGTGCTCTGCCCCAGCAACAGGGAGGCAAAGCAGCACTGCCCACCTTGGGGGCTTCAAGCAGGTTTGGGGGAATGTGGGGAACACAAAGAAGGGAGAGGGAAGGGGGACATCCCCGCGTGGCCGTGGCAGTGCCGGGCGCTGCTCACCTGGTTCCGTCCTGCGCGCTGCAGTTCGTGTCAGCCCCGTACTCGAGGAGATGTCGCACAATGCTCAGCCAGCCTTTGGCACAGGCCTCGTGCAGGGCACAATAACCCGCGTTGTCCCGATGGTTTACATCGCAGACCTTGTTTTCCAAACAATACAGAACCACTTCCTGGAAATAGGAGAGGAAGAAAAACAGATACATCAAGTTATTTGTTACCTCCGAGGTGCACAGGGTTCCCTTCTCTAAGGAAAAGGAGGAGGGGGAATACAGAACACACAGTCCCTACAATATGCTAAATATGCTTAAGCACCCTCTTTGAGATGGATCATTAAAAAAAAAAAAAGGCGGAGGGGACACATTCAAAGCTGTATCTCCACAGCAGGCACCAGGCACTTGAGGGGAGCAGCGAGGCTGCAGCGTGGCACCGAGCCCCGCACCCCACCGAAGTCTCCCTCCCACCTAGGAGCAGGGACGTGCAGGTTTCCAGGCAGAGCTCCCAGCTGCCGCTTCTCCCAGCTTCCACACGTGGAGCCGGCTGGAAGGCTTTTGCCCTTACATCTGCATTTCTGAGCAGGGGATTCTGCACGCGTAACAGCAGCGCGGCCGAGGTCAGTTTGATTGTAAAAAGAAAAAGCGTGTGACCGAAACAAACCACATTTAAGACACACAAAGGACAGTTTGCTATCGGGAAACAAAAAGGCCTGGCTCTATCAGCAGCAGGGAAATCCCATGTTCACCCAACGCTCGTTTCTGCATGTGGAATCGGAGCCAGGCGCTAGGCCCCAACAGCTAACCCAGCGCGGTGGGCAGCCCTGTGAGTTCACTACCATTCATCTTGCAGTCAAACGCACCACGATGGAGAGCCTGGGCTGGGCTCCGTGTTGCCGTGTGGCCTTGGAAAAATGACTGCTCCGTCACAAAAATTAGGGACAGATTAGGGACAGCAGGAGTCTTCCTCCATTTGCGTCATGCAAAAAAAAAAAAAAAAAAAAAAAAAAACCCACACATTTCTAAGTGATGCTGTACATACACACGTTGAGAGGTGGAGGCACTCATTTTGCATTTGCTGCTCCCAAGGACTACAGGGTGCAAGGAAGGGTAGGGGGGCTGTATGCTTCATCAAAACACAAGAACACAACAAATGCTGGGCACGACGCAGCTATTTCTCCGGGTTTCAAATCCACCGGCAAGCCCACAATCATCCGTGCTCCCAGCATTCCTGACCTGGGGACCGGTATCCAGGATACAGCGTGAAGCTGTGCTTTTCGCAGGCCCTCACAACCTGCCTACGGAGCAGAGCTGCAAGTGGCCAGCTCGCCCTGAGAGTCCCCCAGCTCTCGGGGTCCCACTCATTGCTCCCAGGGCCAAAAACCAGCCCAGAGAGGAGGATGCTCCTCATCCCGCCAAGGGCGGTGAGAAATTATACCCTTGAGGCACAAATTTCCCTGCAAGGCCAGGCCACCCCACCAGGCAAGTGTAGCGGCTGGCTACAGGCAGCAGAAGCCGCGGCCACATTCAGAGCCACTTTTAGCACACAGTTACCGTTTAAAATAGCTTCTGCAGCTCAGAATAAGAAAAAGGCCTTTCATCTCTTTCTGTGGAGAGGAAAGACTCGGTCCAGGGCAGAGTACCCACTGCTGGACGAAAGCGCTAATTTTGTCGGGCAATTCTACGTTAAGAGGCTATAAGAAGAATGTCATTAACCACAAAATGTAACCATAAAGACCATAAAACTCTACATTGTTAATTAATTAAATGCCTCATTAACTTTTTTTAACATGATTTATTCCATTTACAAAAAAAAAATCAGCCATCACTGCTGAATACAGGAACATGTGGTGCCACAAACGCATGTTTGGTTTCACAAGCATCTCCCGCTAACGTTGGAGGAAGGCTATGAAACTGCTACGGGGCAGTTCGGTGTCTGTCTAGGTGCTCTCTCTACTCCAAGCCTCCCACTGATCGCGCAGGGCCAAGCTCGCACCCCACCAGCCACCACCATGCAGCGCAGCCAGCAGCTCATCACCCGAATTGCAGACAGACACACAAAACAGGGCAGGACACAACCCAAGCCATAGGCTTAGCTCGATGCTGGACCCTGCGGTGATGCCCAGAATCAGCAGGGAGCCAGCCAGAGCTTCCTGCAGGACACCCAGGATGCACAACCCCTGTCTTCATGGGTACCCAGCCTCCCTGAACAAACACCTTTTCCTCACTCCCACCGTGTACCACATGCTCACTGCCTTCCCAGATGGGATATATCCCCAAATTCACCAGAGGACTTCCAAAGCCCAGGCACACAAGCCCAAGCTTGTTAGTCTAACAAGCGGCACACAGACGGGCAGCGCTTCCTCTCCCATCACATTCATTACACAAGCAGTTCGTAATTTTTTTCCGAAAAGCCTTTATGTTCCCTGTAATTCTCCCTCCTTTTTCCCCCTCCGCAAACAGTAAATTACAGTTTTAAGACTACTATTATCTCAAGTCATTTGTTTCAAATGGTGAAAACGTAATGGATTCAAGCACGACTGCGGGCTGCGATGGGCTGCTCACATCCTGACTGAGCAAGGCCTGGTGCAGAGCCTCGCCAAGGAAGCGTCAAGCTTTGACTCTGAGCACAGGGACGTGCTGAGCTGAGCACTAAGTGCCTTTGGGCACTCTGAGCATCCATGAGCCACAGCTGCCCTTTGGCACTATGCTCCTGCAGCCAGCTTTTAGGGGTCCACAGCTGGTGAGGGTGCTCAGGGGTCCAGGGGTGCTGCAGGGTGGGCAGAAGGGCTCAGAGCAGCCTGCACCATCAAAGGCTGCTGCCAACAGGGACAGCAGCGAACAGGCATCTGCAGCTGCCACATGTCACATGCCAGCAAATGAGCCTGACCCACACAGTTTGTTTCTTTCATTTGTTTTGTTTTGTTTTTTAAAGGAGAGGAACTTACAACTTCTGACCACTCAATTTTTTCCAGGGACAGAGCAAATTCAGCTTCCTACCAACCGCAGTGGTGCATTCGCTGGCCAGCACATAAGCCAGCAGCAGAGCTTTCACGGCTGGATGTCACCGGCAGCGCTGTCCCAGTGTGCTTCCCCAAGCTCCTGGGGGAACCCAGGCCAGCTGCACTCCTGACAGATCAAACCCTCTAACCAAACGCTATGGGAAGGCCTGGTGAGAACACAGAGTTACCCAAGGGCTCCAGTACCTTCACCTTCACCCGGGCTTTCTGCAGCCATCCCGGTAAGCGCTGGTGCTGCAACCAGCTGTCGCTATCAGCAAAGCGCACAGAGAGCCCTCAGCCCCTGCTGGAGCAAGAACTTGGTCCATCACAATTTTTCGAGCAGAGTGCAGAAAGCAAAGCACTCAGTGTCCCACAGCAGTGTGCTATGCACCTGAGCACTCACCCCTACCGACACCATGCAGGAAGAAAATACACCCCGATAGCTTGCACCACACACTATGATTTTGATTTTGGATCCATAGGAAATTTTACATCCATCAGAACTTATATAATTTAAACGATGAAGATTGCCATAGCAACGTTGTAACAACCACTTCTCCCCCTCCTACCTAGACATGCCCAGAGCTGGAAGCAGCTTTGCCTAGGGCACGCACCACCTTCCAGCAGCCCTGCCTCCCAGAGCTGCAGGCCTCTCTCCAGTCACAGCTGCACAAAGGCCATTTCCAGGCTCCAACAACGCCCCTGAGGTCCCTGCTAATGTCCATGCTGATGCCACCAGCACCAAGGTCCCCTCACCCGGCCACTCTGAGGGCAGGAACCGCGCTTTGCAACGCAAGTCCCGGCGGCTCAGTGACTGATGCCCCAGCAGCAGCGGGGATGCTTTCCAGGAATGAGACCAGCATTCCTCACTCCCCCCACCCCAACTCCAAGCTTCCAATATTCCCATTGGAAACCCAACGTCCCCCGGGGCACAGGCAGGGCCCTGGCTCACCTCGTAGCCCAGGCGTGCCGCCCGCTGCAGCAGGGTCTCGCCTGCGTTCTTGTTGACGATGAGCCGGCGCGCCTCGGGCGGCATGGGCCGGCTGGGAGGGGTCTCCGGCGGTGGGCTGGCCACCTGCAGCGGGGCGGGCTGGGGAGGTGGCAGCAAGGTGGGCTGCTGCAGCCGCTCGTACAGCTTCTGCTCATAGGGCTTGGCGGGCAAGGAGTCGCAGTCCGAAGAAGCGGGGTCCGTTCGCCTCCTCACCTTCCTCGGTACAGCGACCTGCCAAAACAATCATTGGGTTGAGATTTTTCATTTTTTTTCCCTCCTCCTGGCTTTCACAATGCAGTGAGGGGATTGCATTTTGCTGGCAGAGAATTACATTTTTTCAGCTCGCGCTGAATTTTTTACGAAAGCTCCGCTGCAGCTTTTAAACATGAGGTTCCTCAAAACCCACAGCAGCGGCTTGCACACGGGCAGGTTAAGCAAGGCAAATGCAGAATGTGCAAAGCGTACACGGAGACGCCTGAACGAAAGCACCGCTGCCCACATGCATGGTGGCATGATAGCTTTTCACAGGGCGGGCTCTGCGCTCAGAGGTGCTACTGGGCAATTAAGTCTAAATAAAGATACCTTATCTTCGGCATTTTCGATATCTGTGGTGTCATCCCCTGTCAGGGATGACCTCCTTCTCCTCTCCTGCAGTGACAAGTGTTTTGTTTTACACTGACGTTTCCCTGATGGCTTCTCACACTCGGTGTATTTCTGCAGCAGAGATGCAGGTTGGAAATCCTCCTCTTCGTCTGTGTACAGCCCATCTGTCTTCCGGCTTTCTTTAATTTTCTGCTGTTTGGCAGCCAACCTCGAGGCTGGAGTACAGCTTGGCTGAGCCTGCCTTTTGCTGTTTGCATTGGTGGATGAAAGGCTCTTCATGTGCGGAGACACTGGGAATACAGGCAAGCCTAAACGGGAAGGAAAGGCATTACACATTGCATGGCGCGTTAAAAGCGAAACATATTGCAAGCACTTAACACGAGCTCCTTGCCTGCTTAAGAGATCTACCAATTACATTTTCAAATCATTAATATTTTAAGTGTGCCGCATTCAAATTGTAAACAGCATCTTGCAACCTAACGTCAGCTAATGGTCGCGACGCTCCGATAAAAATCGCTGCACCCAGCTCCCTGCAACCAGCACCTGGGTGCTGCCCAAAGCCTGCCTGCCGGGGAGAGGCCGCTCCTTACCTGGGGCTGCCTGCTCCGGGCCATCGGGAACCCAGCACTGCCTCACCCCGCACCCTGCTGGGCTCCTCCGCCTGCCCCGGCTCACGGCACAGGGAGAGATGGGGCCGGGGAAGAGGGAGGAGGAGAGTGGAGGGGTCTTTGTGGGACACCGCTAAGAGCACTGAGAGAGGCAGCATCCCTGCAGCGGTTTTAAAAGCCAGCATAAGAGAGCACAGGAGGCTCAACGAGCTGTGCCCGCAGCAGCCCCGCTGCCCAAATGTGCAGGGATGGTGCAGTAGGCAGCAGCTGCCGCTGCGTTTCCCAGAGGGCTCCACTCTGCGAGCAGCACGGCAAAGCCAGCGTCCTGTAGCCCGCGGCAGGATGCACACAGGGCAGAGGTTTCGTGGTGGATTGGTTCTAATGAGCTGAATGCCACAATTTGGGCCACATGCAAAAAGCATGGTTTTTTCAGAGTGCAGGCGGGTTTGCAACTACACAAGGACAAGAAAGTTGACTTTTTATAGCCTGAGTTTCCCTCAAGAAAAGAATTGAGGTAATCTCAAAAGCAACTCCTTTGCAGAAAAATGAATTAAAAGGTGGCTGGAAAGGAAGGGACACTTCAGTCCAACAATGCCACTCCATCGAGGGAAGGTGTGGAACTAACCCAGAGCACCTGAAAGAGGCTCCTTTGCTCTAAGGAGTCTCTGAAGAGATGCTGCTTTCAGAACAGAAGAGCTGACAGGAGTAAATACGGCACAAGGCTGCTCTGGGAACAAGAAACCTTGATTTAAAGAGACTCGATCCAGAGCCAGCCGGTAAAAAAAAAAAAAAAAAAAAAAAAAAAAAAACAAANAAAAAAAAAAAAAAAAGATCTAGAATACTCTTAGCTTCGCACTTCTGCCTCTTCCCTTAAATAGAGCTGTGAAGGCAACTTGAAGAAGACTTTCTGGATTAAAGATGAAAACAGAAATCCCTCGGTTCTTCAGAGCCGCCCTCTAGAAGAAGATGCGCGCCACGGCTTGCCAACCAGATGTCAGGGAGTTTATGGGACACACGATGTGCAGATTGTTCAGCAAAAATCCAGCAAGCTTTGAGGCTCTACAGTCAGGCAGGATGCCTTCCAGTTGTGGGCTGAGCCCACTGATGCAAGGCTGTCTTTCCAACTGCAGACAGCATGATGTAAGAAGAATGTTTCTAATTCTCTTGTTCCCAACTAACCTAATTGGAGTAGCACGTAAAAAGCCTAATTCCAATACAGAAGTATTACCATTATCTCCTTAATCACTTACTAAAAAAAATTGTGAAGATGGTAAGCAGCAGCAATGAGGTCTGGCAAGCACGAAGGAAAGTAAGAAACTGCTACATGAACAAAAGCAAGAACTGGGGTGGGGAGAAAGCAGGTCTGGAGAACAGAAATACAAAAAGGATGGAGGAAGAAAACACAAAGAGAGGCACGACCCAAAGAACTGCAAGCTTTCCCATTCGGGGATGCCGCGACAATAAAAGCACAAGTTTAATCACCAGAGGAACCACATGCTCCCAGCCTGCAGGCTTTGCACGAACGCCGCACTCCCCTCCAGCCCTGCATGGAGGTGACAGCAGGCGTCAGGCTGAACGTGTGCTGTGCTGAGACAGCAAGAGGGGCAAAGTGATGCCCAGAAGCTTCAGAATCAATAATCCTGCAAACGGCTGGCACTACCCAGGAAAAACCAAGCAGCAGCCTTGGAAATGCAAGGCACGCGGTCTGGAAAAAGACAAGTGGTTAATCCTCAAATCCCACCCCATTTTCCTGACTGCTGCATGTGCAATTGAAGAACAACAAGAGCGGGCAGGAATACCTCTTTAACATCCATGCAGGGAGAAAAAACAGCCCCGTGAGTGATGTGGGTTGTGGTGAGCTGACTCAGAGCAGGAGCAGCTCCCTGCCCGCAGGCTGCAGGCTGACTCGTCCACTCCCGGCACCACAGGCAATGGCCGGAGCACTGCAGGGACCGCAGGTCCCAGCCTGGCCAGCATGTGGGAGTTGGGAGCGCCTGTCGGCAGCCACGGAGAGAAACAGAGCCAGAGTAAGAGGGTCTGCTCTGTGTTCAGAGCACCTGCTTGAGAGCAGCGCAGCTAAGAGAAGTTTGAGGACAGGTGAGAAGGAACAACTGGAAGTCTCCATCCCGGTGTGACCACCACGCAAAGAATGCTCTGCTGCACAATGGCGAAACATTTCCCCATCCTAGCAAACTATGGAAAAGGAGACTCAAAGGCTTAAACTTCAGTGGGGCTAGGGGAGCGCCAACAAAGTGATCTGAATGACCTCCAGTGCCTCTGACAATGGCCGGCAAGGTGTGATGTGGTCAGGTCTGTGGTTTTATTAGAGGCTTCCAAAACCAGGTTTGTCATAGCCATGGGGCGACTGAATCTGAACGCCTCTGTGAGCAGGGCATAAATTGGGAGGCACTTTTTTTTCTGTGCCGAGGTCAGGCGTTAGAGAAGGCTGTCGCTGCCTCGGGAGGCATTGCAGGGGAAAGCTGAGCATCCTCACACAATGCGCCTCCTTGTTAGTGACCCTCCTTTAATCTCTACAAGATCTCTCTTTCTGGAAGTACAAAGGGGAGCAAGTGATGGGCAGGGATGTCTGAGCTGATACCATGCTCACCAACGCAGTGCATAAAGCTTGGGAGGAAGAGTCAAAGCTCCTTTTAAACTAAGTCTTGATCTCTCGCTCCACAAATCCTTTTGGAGAACCTTCCCCAACAATAACCATCAAAGTTTGGAGTTTTCTGCCCTCAGATGAACCTAACAAGCGGAAAGATAGGCGAGAAGCTTTAGGACAGAAGAAAAGATTATAGTTTTGCCTGTGACATCCTTGGAGATGCCACGCAGGAAAACTGTCCCTGGTGCAGGATGACCTGGACTCAGTCCTGGCCTTGGCAAGGGACAGCAGGATCTGCTTCTCCCTCTAGAGGGGGTCTCAGCTGAACCACAGGTCAGGCCATCTGGGGGTGAAATGCCACCAGCTCCACGGAGCTCCAGCCCCTGGGGGAGTCCAAACGCCCAGATGGGAGTTCCCCTACCACCCCCTCCTCTCCCCCACAGGACCAGGGCTGAGCAGAAAGGAGGGGAGAGGGGTAGGAAGGAGGAGCGGGAGGAAGCAGCCAGAAACAAGCCAGGGAAAGGGGATGTCCCTTGAGGAGGTGACTCTGTAGGAGAGAGCCTGAGCACCTGCACATGGAGACAGAGCAGCCACGGTGCTCGGAGGATGCTTGGGACAAGCCAGCTGGGCACTCTGTCAGGGAGGAATATGAGCCCTGATCCGGCCTGAGCAGAGGCGGGGAAGCCCAGCAGCGTGCAGGGCGATGGAGGCGTTGGGTTCCCAGACACACTGCTGCTAGTGTCCTGAGGTGCTCCGCAGCGCTCCCCCCATCCCGGCCCCACGCACAGACTGACGGCCCGCCCCCTCCCTCCCTTGCCCACAACCACCGCACGCAGCCCCCATCTCCTCTAGAGACACAAACTCCATCTTCACGTTATCTACGAGAGGGTTATTAAAGCCAGAACGCACAGGCACGCACAAACACGTAGTTACACACATGTACACAAACACGTTTGCTTGTCTGCCAAGTATCAGCTACGGTGCAACTCTCAGAGAGGAGGTGTCAGTGCTTATACAAAGATAGATAGATAGATACTTTCAAAATAAAGCTCTCGACAGTTCCTTAACATCGGTGGCAGCATGCGTCACTGTAAATGCTAAAGCCAGCGGGTTTCCCTGGTAGTCTCTGCATACCTTGTTCATTGTCACTTGTTTTGAGGGACTCTTCAGACCAACTTCTATTGCTTTTGGCCTCTGACCTTTTCTTGGTGTGCCTTTCTTCTGTGAAGTCTTTGACCTTTGCAGTGGCCTCTGGCTGAACAGCCTCAGCTAAATCTTTCCTGCTTTGCCGGCCCAACTTGCCGGACGGGGATCTCTCTGGTGACACCTGCTGCTCCCATAGTTCCCTAAGATGCTGCAGGTGACGCTGCTTTTTGGGATGGAGCCCTGTTAATTCAATGCACACCTTCAGGTTGGTCACCTCATTACAACTGGGCTCTTCTAAGTGGTTAGAGGAATTGTTTGTCATTTCCCTCTCAGGCCAGTCATCTAATGGAAAAATAACTAAAAATTAATCAAAAAGCCCCCTCAACTTAAAACAAAAGCTACATTTCACTTTCGGGGCATATAGTCTCAGCTTTACCACCACACTATGCATTTCAAAGGTTCGCTCATTACGGGTTACATGCACTACAGTAACTTGCACTGCTGTGGCTACAGTGTCCAATGACTAGTGCTTTACCCTTGTATACCAAGGTCTTTATATACACATATATATATATATATATATACACACACATATATATACATGCATATAATTTTAAGTGGAATGACAGTGCTCACATTAGTAACTATCAAGTTCAAAAATGGAAACACATTAAGCCAAAGGGACGTTCCTTTCACAAGACATTCCGTGAGAGAGCGCACAGCAAAATGCCCACTTACCTTTGGAGCTCTTCTTCTTTTTTGCCTTTGATATAAATTCATCCTGCAGCTCGTCCACAAAGCTCTCGCTTTGGCTGCCATCGTTTTGCACTGTCTCACCAGAGTGCTCACGCTTCCTGTCCAGACGTGGACATGGATGCTGGCCAATACCTTCTGTTGGCTGGTCTTCTGCTTTTTCGTATATAGAGTGTCTCTCTAAATAACATTTCTCATTTGAGAGATCTTTCTCCTCCGGAGTTTCGAGAAAGTGACCTTGGTTGTTTTCTGTACTAGCAAAGTTACCTAAAAATAAAAAATAAAGATATAATAAGTGCAAAAGGATGCACTGTGAGAAAGCTGTGCTCTCTAATCTCTTCAGTGGCACCCCTACCACTACTTATGGTTTACAAGGCATGCAAATAAATATGAAATTGTTCTTCAGAACAGATCTTTGGTCAGGCTAGGACAGCAGTTTGCCCAGTCGCTAAGTACATATCCCCCAAAAGTACGATACTCGGTGTTGTTTATAAATCAGTTTAAAAAATTCACAATACTTGTAGCCACAGAAACGCCACAATATACTCTTTTAAATAAAGAAACATTTTTAGATATTGAAAGCACAGACCCTTTACAGCAAGCAACCTCACCCCCAAACCTTGCTAAGTAATCCAAGCTTCACTTTGCAATGACTTTCTTTTCAAAAATACTTTCCGATTACAATAAAGTATCAGTTTTTTCACTAATTCATAATCTTTCCAACTTCCTGCATCGAAATGCAGATTCTGGCTTAAAAGCATTCGTCCCTTGTTCTGGAGATGTAAGTGGGAAACAGCGCACACACACACAGACACAGGAATACCACTAAGAATAGCTATGGTATTTTGCAAAAAGCACTACTTGAATCCAAGGTTATAAAAAGGCTTCCTCACTTAAGCAATCAGCCAGTCACTGTATATCACACGATCTTTATCATCTCCTTTTAAAAAAGACCCCACTTATTCAGGGAATATTTCCAGCAATACCAACCAGGTGAGCTTTGAAAGGCATGCTAGAGAGTGGCCTGAGAAACTGGCACAGAAATAGCGTGCTGCCGTGCTTACTGGGCCTTCACCTCCCGCAGGTCCTCTCCCCCTAAGCTTAGGGACAGCTGAAGTGATTTTAAATGGGTGCTTGACTTAAAATGGCACTCCGTCATCATCAATGGGCAGTCTTTCCCGGGCTTAAGCAAATGAGCAGACAGACTACAGAGCACGAGGCTGCTCGGCAGCTTCCCATTCACCAGTCCCACCGACAAGGCGGCTTTCCCAAGCCTTTTAGCCCTCTCGGCTACCACTATATTCTGTTGCTATTTGTCTCCATTCTCCCTCCTGCTTCCCAGTGGGTCGCTGTCCCTTTTCCTCTTCCTCCTACTTGCCCTTCCTCCTTCTCTCACTCTCCTTCCTGCTCACACATCTGCCGCTTTCCTATCTGGACTCGCTCCCATCCCCAGCCCTACAGACATCTCCTTCCTTTCCCGACCCTCCCTGCTCTCCCTAAGCTTCCTCCTCCTCACAGCCCAGCCTCCAGCTCCTGCCCTTCAGCCTCGCTGAGGCAGAGGCCATTCACACCTCCCTGCCCTTGGGTTGGTCCGGGTCCTACCCAGGCACCCACAGCCCCAGCGTGCAGCCCGAGCGCATCCTGCCTTATCTTGGAGCACCCTCCTGCAGCTCTGCCAACACCTGCTGGTTTCACCGTGTCCTTCAAACGCCTACTGGCAGAAAGGGCAGGTGGGGAAAAAAAAAAACCACCCCTCTCTGATGAGATTTTTCTTCATCGCGTTTGGAAAAGGCTCCAAGCAGCACCCAGATGTTTGCAGGCACCAGAAGACACCGCAGCGCTGATTTACACGGCTTGGGAAGCTGCCTGCAGGGCTGCTATATAAAACAGCACAAGATATTTGGCCAAGAAAAATCAAAACACAAGTTGACTTTTTCCAGGCGCGTGCTGGGGCGTTCAGGCCACTCTGCTATCCGGCGACCCCCCCGTCTCCCCAAAACCAGGATGAATTTGGAAAGATGCTGGCAGGCACCTCCTGACTGGCTCCCGGAGCAGCTCACGCAGGGTCAGAGGCAGCAGCAGCACGCGGAGGCTTTGGTCTCTCTTAATCTTCGGCCTCACAGGAAGCAGCGATCTAATTCCAGCCCGCCGCCACCGCAGGCGACCGCCTCCGCATTAATTCCTTCCCTACTGGAGGAGGGAGGGCCTGGCACGGGGAGGCAGCGCCGAGACGCGGAGCAGAGGGCAGGGACGCCCGTTTCGTGCTGGCTGGCGGCTCTCCCCCGCCGGCGCTGCCGCCGGGCTGCGGAGGATGGCACGCACCCACCCTGGCGAGCCACGCGGCAACACGGCGAGGAGAGCGGCCTCCCCGCTCCCTAATCCCCGTTGCATAATCACCGCGCAGAGCGGAACCTGGATGCTGTGCAAGGCGCATCCACACCACCCTGCCGAGCTCCCTGCCTGCTCCGCGGCCAGGTTCCGCAGCCGGCAGGGAGCACCGCGGGCACCGACCGGCCCTGCCACGCGCCCGGGGGTCTCCCCAGCAGGAGCACCGGAGGAGCGCAGGCTGTGGGAATATCGCATCGCTGGGCTCTGCTCTGTCCTCGGGCTGCTCTGCAAGCAAGTTGGACCGGCACCAAGGCCACGTCAAGAGAGAAATGCCAACAGGAGGCACGGCAGCACTAGCGTATCTCGCGTGCACAACAGGGACAAGGAGAATGTGTTTGCTTTTTTGTCCCCGCACCACCCTCGTGTATCTACAACATCCTTTTCTCTGTCTGCCCTAGGAGGAAAACAACAACAAAATACTCTTGAGTTTTCATATCATCATTATTCAAACAGTGAAGAGGTAGCCAGAAAGAGAGGATAAATGCTGAGTTCTCATAGCAACACACCTCTGTGAGTAAGGAGATTAAACTCTTAAACGTGTTCCTGCCACCAACACCCCAAACCATTTCTCGCCGTCCTACGAAACTACGAACCAGGAAGAATTAAGAAGAGGCTTCTTCACACGTGGCTTCTGCCTGGATCCACATCTCCCCAGCGCACCAGCTCACAAGAAACAATTCCACACACACAACAAAAATAAACCACACACAAACTTTCCTTTGTTTTTTTCTACCTTCCTGTTGCTGTCAGCTGTTTTATACCAGGGCCTCCTATGCAATGCAAACAAGGAAACACATCTTCGTGTTTAAGCTGCAATTCTTTTGTTCAAATAACATGGCAGCTAAAAACAGCGTTTCCTCTTCCTCAGAGCAACCACGCATTGCACTCGCTTAAGCAAGACACCCTCTATTCATCAAGGTACCTTGATGACTACCTAAATGCTAAAACCCAGTACCCAGCACCAAGATCACACCGCGAGTACAAAATTCAGAACATCACCTCCAGCATTGAATTTGGAGTGTCCCATGGGGCAGAGGAAGCCTGGCTGATTTTGTTTTGTTTTTTTTTTCCTCAAAGCAACTCTGCTTGGGAAGTTTCCAGATCTGCTTCCTCCTGCCTGAACAAACAAGCTACCGCCATCTCCCTGCACAGCCTTTTTTGCTCCTTTTTTGCACTGTGTACCATTGCGGGAAGGCAATAACTGACCAGGGCAAAGGACGTGTTTGCTTCTTCGACCTCTCATTTATCCACGCACACACACAGCCCAGCGAAACAGATGAGATGTGGATTGCCAGGCCACGTGCAAACCGGCACCTCACTCCGACACTGCAGATCAGCCACGAGTGCTCTGCAAGCTGCAGCTTCCACTCTCACACACAGAAACTGCTTCAACTTCTTCCTCACGACCTCACACCTTAAAATTGGGTTTTTAACCTATCAGATCCCATTCTTCCTGGTTAAGGATTAAATGGGCAGTGTCTTCCTACTATGAAATCAGATGAACGGGTAATTATCCTCCCCGATGAGGAAATTCATGGCTTGTAGAACGTACTCAATCTTTCACACTCCAGTATGATTTCCTATGCCGCTACGAGAGCTTTTGCTACGCACCGACATGCGATCGTCACATGCCCCTATTGATGTGTGTGTCCCTGCCAATAGCTTAAATCACTTGATCTCCGAACAATTCTCTGACTCATGACATATGCATCCCATAATTTATCATGTTTGTGCTATGGAAATGCACCACAGAAGCATTGCCTCAGCAACATTTACAAGTCACCTTGGCAACAAAGCAGCTTCGCTGCTATTCTCATAATGCCCAGCAAAACCTAAACAAGATGGGAAAGAACTAATACACCTCGAGCTTACTCCTTGGCTTAAATTTCTCAGTAATGGGGCAGCACGGCCGCCTGCCTGAAATCAGGCGTGAACCTTTGCTACAGCACGATGAGGCTGAAGGAGACTTGCAGTGCTGGAAAGCTCCACACACGACCAATTCACAGGAAAAGTTGAAGGAATCAGGTATTGCACACAACCGCCTTTGCTTCAAAAACAAGTCAGGACGCATGCTATACACCTAGCGAAATTATCAATCCCCAGGGCGAGCTTAAAAAAAGAGTCTCTATCCCATCAGATGCCTCTCTAAGCGTCGCTCGCCTGCGTTATCCAGCCTGCTCGTGCTGTTGCTCTTGTTGCACCAGCAGCAGCGGAGCCGGCGCCGTGCCGCAGGCATGTTAGCAAGCTTTCAAGCCAAACACAACAGCGTGGTTAGAAATCGGAGGAAGCAGGAGGAAAATAGAGCTTCTCCTCTGATCAGCAGCCTGGGCTCTCGCCGGTGACAAGCGAAGGAGAGCAGCGTGCATCGCCCCTCGCTCAGGCAGCAACGTACCAAGAGCCGGCGGCTCGAGGCACGCCAAGCCGCTGCTCTGCGGGCAGTCCGGGGGCCTCCTGATTTATCAGTGGCTGTCCCCGGGGGCAGGAGGTGAAACACTGCAATAAAAAACTTTTACTGAGGGTGGAATCTGTACCGGTAAGTACCGGTGGCTGCATGGTCAGGCATGCCAAAGAGGAGCTGCGATTTTAGGGGGTTATAGATGCAGCCAAACTCTGAAATACCCCCTTTATTAGAGCTCATTAGCAGTGGAGAGGAACGAACTATTGTAAGACTGAACATATGTTCACCTCAAACACGCTTTAGCCAGCAGACTTAGGAGCAAGAGACGTCACTAAGTGAGGAATTTAAGGACGCACCCTAACCTCAGCCTTTTGCAGGGACGGCACAGGGGGGCTGTTGCAGCAAGCAGTGATGCTGCACCATCTTTCCCCCCACCCCACCAGCTTCTGCATGGGGACTACAGCCTGGGTGCTGCCTCTGGCAAAGGGAGATCCCACCCAGATCCCAGAGCTCAGCCTCTTCCCCGTTCCGGCACCTGCTCCGCTCCAACAACTAAAACTCTCCCCTGCCACTTGGCCAGGCCGATTTTTGTTCGCGCTGTTATTTCAGCGGCAGCAATACCCCAGTAACTTGATTTAGGTGAGTAACTGACCAAGTACGATTGACCAGCATGCTCCCTGTCAAAAGCATTAAACAAAGACCAGAACAATAATTCAAAGTTATTAAATTGCCTGAATAAATTTCCTACTGGCCCTACTCGTGAATCTCTGCACAACCACCAGGTTACACAAGTGCACACACACCCGCAGACAGGCACACGGCCACGCGCGCGATAAAGCCTGTGCTGCATTTCCTCTTGTTTTGCAATGCTTTCAGCACAGGTTTTTACTTCTGAGCGGTTAAAAACAAAGCAGCAGCAGAGGGAACTGATCCTTTTCTTAATTATTTAGTAAAAGAAAACCAATTTGGAAACTGATGGAAGCCAGATGCTTACCAACAGTTTCCAAAATAAAAAGTGATTTTGCCTGCATAACATAAAAAAGCTGACACTGATTATTTACTGAATTTTGCCCTGCCTCCAGGGCAGCGCTGCCAGCACTCACTCCCCATGGCCCCGACACCATGCCGCAGCCCCAAGGACCCACACCCGCCAGGTGCTCGCAGCCAGGTGCCAGCCAGGGGAGAGAGCTATGTGCACATCGTGCATCCCTGACTTCAACCAGCAATGCTGTGAGAACACAGAGATCAGATCCCCGTGCAAGCAGCTCTGCCGCAAGCTGCCGCGGCACAACCACACAGACACACTTCCGAAAGCCATCGAAACGCGCTTACATCTGTCATTGTCATTTTGGTCAGCAATGGCATCTTCCAGAGCGACAGACTTTGGCTTCTTTTCACTGTTTCCTTTCAAGTTTTCCCAGTCTGCCTGGCTGAATCTGCAGACCTCTGAGTCTTTGGTAGAGGTTTGGCCTTCTCTCTCTTTCATCTCCAACTCTGAGAAGCGCATCATTGCACGCTAGAAAGAGAATTGATATGAAAAAAAAAGTCTTGCGATAAGAGCTCCTTCATTTACCTTACCTTATATGAAAGCATTTCCAAAGAAAAGTCTGCCCAAAACCGAGGTTTGAGACAGATAGCTAGCATAAGAGTTTAAAACACCTGACTTGTAAAACAGTACTGTAGCATCTATATGCAAATATCCACACAATTCTTTCACAGGTAAGTGTATATATATAGAGAGAAAAAAATATATATAAATGTATACTGTATATAAAATGAAAACATTCCAATTTGGAGGTAAAAAGAGACAAAAACAAAAAGAAAAAAAAAAACACAAAACTGTACAATGAATAAAGACGACTATGGCCCACAAACTTCCCTTTGTGTACTTGGAAATGAAATTTAACTCAAAGGTTTATGTAAGAGTCTAGTAATAAAAATTTGAAGAACTGACCTCACAGTAAGCAGCAGGTAGACATAAAATACTGTCCTCTTGTAATCCTTCCATCTATGTAATTAAAATGGGCACTCAATGGATCATTTAGATAATTTCATCCATTTTTATAAGCATAAACTACTTCTTTTCTTAACAATGCAAAACAATGTGGCTTAACTCATCTGTTCATTAAAAGTAAAACACCTTAAGGCTATTCCTACACAGTAAGTATCTGTCTGCCATCCCTCAGCATCAACCTCAGCACGGCCCCTGCTCCTGACTACACACTCGCTCTGTGACATGCTCTGTGACCTCACTGCGTTAGCCCCACTCCTCCATGCTGCTACTCCTCTCCATCGCACGGCACGCTTGGCATACTAAGCACAACTTCTGGAGCACCGTGCTAGCTGGCACTGCCGGCCAAGTGAGAAATTACAGCCACCGCTAGCGCTGGCATAGCGTGCATTCCTGCTCCACTCCCCTCCGCAACTGCAAAAACATTTCATACATACATTAACATTTCTAGCAGATCCTATTAAGAGCCCTTTAAAACTTACTCGTGCATACATACATGAAAGTCACACATGCTATTCTTTACGTAACCTCACTTTAATTAACAGACTTCTTGTGCTATTTAAAACCATTCCTGACAAGTACGCCCTAGCAGAAAAATTCCTATCTCCCCACCTGTGCGGCTTATACCAACTTTAATACTCAACTGCGACTTACAGCAGAGAAATAATCGCAAAGCACCGCGGTCGTTGAACCACGGGGACTCACCTGTAGCGCCCGCTGCTCCCGGCTGAGCTGACTCGAATCCGCATACAGCTCGGTCGTCACACACTTGAATCGGTCACCTACATAGCCAGCAGAGTTTGCGATCCGTTTTGCCAGCTTAGACGGCTTGGGTTTCAAGATTTTGCCATCAGCAGACTCTACATCGTCGGGTCCATCTTTGGTATACGTCTGGCTGGGTTCTAGGCTCGTCTGCGTGGTGCCCAAGCAGAACTGCTTTGCATCGTCCTGTGCTTTGCCGAAAGCCAAAGCGGGGCTGTCAGTCTCATGAGCAGCCTCCAAGAAGGCCAGCGCAGGCTGGAGGGCTGCTCTCTCTTTAACCTGGCCAGCAGATAAGTCTTCTTTCCTCAAGCCAAATATCGCCGAACTTGGGGCATGCTTAAAATTATAGCTCTCATGCAAATCAGTATTTCTTCCAAACTCAATAAAATCTCTGTGCTGAGACGCCTGCTCTACCTTGTGCTTCACAGGATCATTAGCCTGACTGCCACTCTCAGCAGCAAAGCCGGCTTTCGCTAAATTCGCTTCACTTTTAGAGTCTTGCTCATCCCGCAGGAGCTCTGGGAACAGGTGCTTGTCGCTTTTGGTGGAGCTCTTGCTGTGGCCGGATCCCTGGTGCAACTTAACATTCTTATCGCCCGCGGCAACCTCGAAGTGCATCTTGCCACCCGTCTCCAGGAGTTCCGGAATCCTGCCGCGCAGTGCAGGGTCCTCGAAGCGCACCCGCTCGTGGGACCGCGACCGCCTCTCTGCTTTCTCATCCTTGCCCATCTCCAGCGCCGAGTTCTGCAACAACATGGGGTGCACCATCCCCATGCCCAGCGCATCCTGATAGGTCATGAAGTCACCCCGGCCACCCGGGAGGCTGTATGGGAGGCCGGGCTTGGGAGCCAGGTGTCCAGGGTAGAGGCTGCCGTTGGGCAGCAGGACCGGGTGCGGGTAGACATGCCCCTTGCCGTGCAGGGACAGTGGGCTGATGGCCAGACCCTCCGGGACGGGGTACGGGAGGTAACTTCTTGGGTAGGGCAGAGGTGGGGAGCGAAATGCCTCGTTGGGTGGCAGAAAGATGGGGCTGGAGGCCAGGGCGCTCTCGCTGGCCTTGAAGCTAGCTTCCTGGCCACAGGGCTTGGCCGCCTTATTGCTGTGCTTGGCTGAGGCTGCCAGGGGCTGCCCAACATGCTGGATGACAGAGGCCGCGCTCTCCGCACTGCTCCTGGCCACCTTGGCACAGTCCACGTTGGCGTTGGGCGCTGGCGAGGCTGACGCTGGCCGGCCCCCCGCCGGCACTGTCCCCGTAATGCTACCGACTGCTGCCTCCGCGCCACCCATCCTGGGGCAGGAGGAGCTCCGCTGCTGCGGGATCACCCAGTCCAGCGCCTTGTTCTTCAGCGGGACACTTTTGCCACTCTCCTCGCCGGGCCCAGGGCCAGGAACTATCCAGGAGGAGGGTGCCGTGCTGATGATTTCAGGCCGGTAGATGGGGCAGCCGTTCCCAGGGGAAAGGGTCTCCTTCTGGGCATCGCCCCCCGGCAGCAGCGGCCCACCTCCCGCCCGGCCATGCACCAGCACCGTCGGTGGCACTTTTTTCATATGCTCTGCTTTCCCAGCTCCTTCGGCATCGATCACCTTCGCCGACAGGTCCAGGGGTTTGTCCGTGACATCTTTGGCCGGGGGCTGCTTCTCCAGCAGCGGGGGTGACCGGCCGTCCTTCCGCTCGTGGCCGGCCTTCCTGACGTGCGGCGCTGCCTGGGCCGGCCCCTCGGCAGCCTCGCTGGCCTTGGGCAGCTTGCCGTTGGGCAGCCGAGCAGGTGGCAAGTCGCTGCCCACATTCAGGTAGGGCTTGGGGAGTGTGACCGAGGAAGAGGGAGATGTGGCGATGCTGGGGAAGTGTTTGTGAAACTCGGCGTAGGCGTCCCCAACCTGGGCAGGCAGCGGGAGGCGGGGGGCCGGCCGGGGTGAGTGGGGCAGCAGGAGCGCGGGGTCGGGCGNGACTTGGCGGTGGGCACGCGGGGCTGCTTGCTGTTCTGCAGGTGCGGGAAGGCGTGCGCCTCAACCGGCGCGCCGGGGCTGACCCCCATCTTCCAGGACAGGCCCTTGTCCGGGCAGTGCACCAGCGGTGGGATGGCTGGGGACGCCGAGGCGGCCGAGATCCGCATGGGCGAGGCGAGCGAGGAAGGGATGTGGGGGGTGACGTAGTGGGAGGGAGGCAGGTACAGGAAGCGCTCGCCATTGGTGCAGACGGGCGAGTAAGCCAGGTGCTGCGGTAAGCTGTAAGTGGACTGCTGAGGTAGCAATGCCTTGTACATATTCAACGAATACTTATTTGGTGAGTCAAGAAAAGGGTATATGGTGGGTGTCGCGCCCTCCATGTAGGGGTTCACCCAGGGGAGCCGTAGGTAGCTAGCACCATTGACGCCGAGAGGGCTCTGCTTGTCGCTTGCGGCTCGGTCCAAACCCAGCGTTTCTCCGGTCGGGACCGAGTTTTTTTGTATTCCAGGTGGCGTTTTGTATATAGCGCTGAAGCCGTTAGGGCCTTTTCCAGAGACAGCCGCGTTTTCTACTGCTTCAGAGGGGTTAGATTTAAACTGTATCTCTGGATTTCTTTCCGGAGTAAATCCAAGACCAGCTATAGAACTCGTAGCATCCCGCGACTTTTCGGAGCCAAGTCCACACAAACTGGAATAGACAATGCTACTGGGGACCCTGAGTCCTTCTCGCATCAGTCCAGACCTGTCCATGCTCAGAGCTGCGAGACTGTCAATGCGATGGGCAGTAGCTGCATCCACCTTTACAGAACAAGAAATACGTTACTTTCACATTCTGCTAAAACAACCACCACACAAACTACAGATATGTCGTCATTTTGAGGAGAACCACCACCAATGAAAAACACAGTTATTGTGAAAACACACTGAGGTTGGCCACGTCAGAGAATGTGAGAAGCTACAGAACAACACAGATCACCACAAATGTCAACAAATACCCCTCTACATCCCCAATTCATCAATCAGAAAATCAGGCTTGAGGACTCACAGCCCAAAGAGCCCAAATGGGCCCAGGGCCAGCACTCTGTGGCACCACTCCTGCGCAGCGCTGCGCCTGCCTCTGGCTCCCAGGACCCAAGCCCGACCAGAGCTCAGGGGATGAGGCTGGGGGCATGAAGGGCAGAGCTCAGGGGAGAGCTGGGAGGGAAGGAGGGAGAGCTCCCCGCTCCTCCTCCAGGAGCTCAATGACATGGCGCTGAACTTCTCCGCCCGCCGCGTGCTCCCAAAGGAGGAAAGCGCCCGCTCTGCTGCAGTGTCGAGGTGCTAAAGGACTACGTGAACTGTTCTTGGTAGACGGAGCGATGTGCTGCGTGGCATTACTCATAACGGAGCGAAAGAAAGATGATGTCATACAACAGCGCACACCACAAAGTCAGAGCCAGGAGACTAAGGAGATAAACACGCCAAGTCCCACTTCACTGTTGCACAGAAACAACCCCTATGTGCCCAGCCACGGCTGGAGCTGCAACAGAAAGGTATTTTAATCACTTCTCCAAATGCAACATGCAGGAGCACCCGAGGGTGGGGACAACAGGCACGATCGCGTAAGTTCTTACCACACTGTGATTCAGGTGATTTTCTTCCCTCAGCTCCAGTCTGCTTTTCGGCGCATCGCCATCATTAACTGGGATTTTCCTATTAATAAACAGAAGCTTATTAATTGGAAAACATCCTGGGCACTTCATATCAGCACAAGGCTGTATCACCCTGCCCTAGAGAAGTCCCATCCCATCCTGTACTTATCCTTCTATGCACGATGCACAGCGACTACTTGAGAAAGCAAGGACCATTTGAAAACAAGTATAAAGGGGTTTGAAACCAAGAACACCCTGAGCCCATCTCAAAGTAGCCTCTTCCAATGCCCATGACTGTTGCCAAGGTTTTCTACTTCCCCCCTCGACCACCTTTATTCTTTCCCAATGAGAAAATTCACCATTTTAGACATGCCCTTTCCGTGTACAATCCATAAACGCTGCAAAGGAGAAAATTAAAACACACACACTAATGTCATACGAACATCAGCTGTTCCATGCTAAAGAGGGAGCTGCACATCTGTGCCATAGCCGTGTTGCAGCACTGGGACTTGTTATCACAGAAAGCACTGATAAAGAATATACCTTAGTGCCAGATTTCAAATCCCAGGGATAAAAATCGCTGACATGCAGCAGAAGGAAAGTTTCATCATTACCCCAAAGCACTCCTTTCAATCAAAGTACTTAAAGGCGCACCATCCTTTCAATCTGAAATGCAGCATTAAGTTTGCTTGCTAATTTTTAAAAGGTTGCAAGTAGCACAACAAATGACTGTACCTAACTAACTGGGTCGAAAGCAGGAAGGGGGGTGCAAAGGCAGAGTAAGATATTTGGCTGCTTTCCTTCAGCTGATGTTTACAAATAGTTCTCCCTGCAAAAACCCAAAACTTTCCCCAGCTTCTGTGAGGCTTTTCACACAACGGCAAGAACACAGGCTCAAAGAAGACAGAAAAACACTACAACCACACAGAATTGGCACAGCGAATTAAAGGCGTACCTGAAGCTTCTGCTGAGTGTTGCTCTGCTCTTTAAAAAGCTGAGGCTTAAGGGAAGAGGACACTGCAAGTGCCTACATCACTCCAGTGAAAATTAATTAAGGACGGTGATTTTCATCATAAAATGAGTAAAATTTGGGGGGAAAATAAACGGTGGAGACAAACAGAAAATCACTTCTGGCAGGTGGAAAGGCCGCTGTTTCTGTTTCACAGGACAAAGGCAGAGAACGCTGAGCCATACCACACAGAGGAACCGCAAGAGCGTGTGCAGCATTTGCTTTAATTCCCCTCCACAAATATGAAATAATAAATTAATTGTAAAAGCGCATTTAAAGGCTGCTTTGGGGAGTAATCTCTTTAAAGGGCGTCCCTGCTTCACTGACCCAGGCTGCCTGTTAAACAGTAAATCACCGCCTGCTCTGCCGCTCCCAGGCACCGTTCGCTTCCCTCCATGCCCCTCCTTGGAACCGAACTGATCTCGATGCAAGGAGGCAGCTCTGCTCCAGCACGGGGGAAGCGAGCGCGTTGCGAGGCCTTGCGCTGCAGAATTACGGCGCGGTTGAACTTGCCAGAAGCTTAAATATTTACCTGTCTTCATTAATTCCACACATGCGGACCCTTTCATTGCTCATCCAGCTATGAACGTTGCCATACAGGGGAGTTGCAGAAAGCATGACGTCTTCTTAAAAATTGCTGCTTTTCTTCACGGTTTTATATTCTATTAAAAAAAAAAAAAAAAGGAAAAAAAAAAAGTTGAGCACATTTGTCTAGGAGGAAGTGCAAACATCACAGCGGAGCAGGCAGCCTCCCTCCGGGTAATTAATAATGAATGCAGGATTGGTGCGGGGAGCGAGCTGCCTACGTTAACCGCTCAGGGAGATACCCTGCAATAAAGGAGCAAATTGAGGGCATTTATAGGTCAGAGGAGATGGATCTTTTCCCCAGCGCACATCCAGAAAATTAAGAATCATTCCCAGCTATCGACAAATAAAACTTTCCCCACCGCATTTCATTTGAGCGCACAACGATGTGGCCAGCCGAGTGCACCCCAGCACCCAAGCATCCACCTCAGTGGGGCCGAAGCAGCGCAGGAGCCCCGCGCTGTGCTGGGAACTGCCCGCAGGCAGGCAGGCAGGCAGGCAGGCTCACAAAAGACCTGCATTAGGAATGCAGGGAGCAGGAAGTGCATTGCAACAGCAGCCCCACGCCGCCCGTGTGCGACGGCCGGGGAAGCGCGTTCACGCGAGGACTTAGAACTGAGCACCCACATCGAAACCTCCCTCCCCTTCAGCAGCTGCACAGGGCCAACGTGGAGAAAGGGGTTAAAAATAGCAAGCAGGTTGGCGAGCTCCCCACCCCTTGATTTGATTAAGCACCGAGCCCTGGTGGCTCCTGCATCGGAGCTGCTGCTGCTGCGAGCGCTTGCAGTAATTCAATGACGCCTGCTCACTCCGGGGAAAGAAATCATTAGCGGGCTCGCTGGAGGAGGATTAGCAGTCCGAGAGGATCGCGCCGCGTGCAGCGGGAGGGCAGGCGAGGGGGAACCGCGTCCTCACGCCCAGCGGCGGAGGGGAATGCCTCTTCCTCCCACCGCCACCTCCGCTCGCATTAAATTCTAGTTTGCTGCATGAGTGAAGTGTCAGGACAAGCTGCGTTTTATTAACAGGATTATCGCGGCGCATGATTTATTCCGGTGCAAGATTTTAATTGCTCTTTGGAGGTTGAGTCGTTTCTTTTGACTGAGCTTCAGCCTGCATCCTGCTGCTAAATGCTGGGTTAATAAGTAGGGGGAGCCTCTACTGCACAGGATATCCCTTAGCTCTTCCTCTCTCACAAAAATAGAAGCCTTCAAGCGGGAGGCATGATACTCCCTTCACACGCACACAAGCCAGTAACGGGCGATTGACCACTGGGAGTTTAATGCATAACGTCTCCCAAAGCATGCACGCTTCCCAGCAAACTCATTTCCTTTGTTAGGCTCCAGAATATGCAAATGATCGCTCTGGCATTTAATGGGGAAGAATCCCAGATTGCGCCTTCAACACAATACTTCACACACGTTCAGGGGAGATTTCAGAACTAAACCGGCAGGAAAGCCTCGTTCCCCAACACTTTCTTCTCCCCTCGGAGAGGCCTTTTGTGCAAAACTCCACGTCTGGAACAAATGTATATTAATGAAACGGCGTGTTGACCCTCCTCTCTCCAGCACAGTTAGCTTTCCATAATGAAGTCCACAAACATTGCTGCGAGGAAACAAAAATCTGTGGAGATTAGATACCATGCTATCATTCAAAAGGAGTTATTTCACTGGAAAGACGGTTTCTGGACAGATTTACTGGTTTCCAGATGCGCCGCTCGTAATGTTTTCAATAGAGGCAGCAGCAGCATGGCTGGAGTGATTTAGGGTTTTACATAAGGCTGGTAGCCGCCCCGTAACACTGCCTCCGCAGGGAGCTCGCAGCAGCCTGGCCTCACACCCCACTCCTTTTTGGGGTGCTCTGCCCTGCTTCCCCTTAATGTATCATTAAGACAAGGCCCAGCACCCGAATCAGGGCCCGTCCATCTCTTGACGCGCGCAGATAACGAGGCGCAGAAGCTGCACGGTGGGGCCGAGAGCCTCACAGGTCGCAGGAGGGCAAAGCCCGCCGAGGCACGGGGACGAAGCCCGACGGCCGTCGGCTGCCAGCCCCGTCCCCAAAAGCCACCCCGGGCGCGCACGTGTGCCCGCTGACAGTCGGCACCCCGATGAACTCCTTGTGAACTGTTTAGAAGTGGAGGTCTGCCGAGCGAGCAGCGGCGCCAGTGCCAGCCGTAATTTCATTGCAGCCAGCAGCAGACTTAACTCTTCCCGCACCCCTTCCTTCCTCCCTCCGGGCGGGGTGGGACGGGGCAGCGGCCGCACAGCCCG
>VXAV01011964.1:1781-41265 GCA_013399715.1 Alectura lathami
TTTTTTTTGCCAGATAGTACGTACCCCTGTAGTTTCTTCCCGCGGCAAGGAACATGTTGCATTTACACCAAGAGGGTAATGTAACCTTCAACAAGAGTTGTTCACTTTGGTAGCAACAAGGCCTTGAACTCCTGTGCTGCTCTTCCTCCTGTTAGCGTGATCTGTGCTTCTACACTGAGGAGAACTGCGGTCAGTCATGAGGTGGTCTCTCTGCCAGTGCCTCGACGCAGTGGGGAAGACAGGGCCTGATTGTTCCTGAACCAATACTTCAAGGGCAAAAAAACTCCCTGTCTTCAGGAACTGCAGTGGATGGTGAAGAATGAATTTACACTGTACTCCAGATACTGGCTCTTCCCTCTCTGTAAAACATTGCCACAAAGAGATAACGCTAAAAACAGATGGGGCTCACTGAATTAGCTTAATTTTTGCATTTCTTCTCACATTCAGTTTTAGATTTGCTTGTTAGTATTCTCTCTTTTTCCAGATAAACACTGGCTGATAAACTACAACAGGCTAAATCTGCTTAGCACAGGAAGAAACATTTTTCTTGATTTTAGTTAAAAAAAGTTAAGTGGGTGAAATTTGATCCAAACAAAGTCCTGTGAGTATCTCCCATCATCTGTTTGCCTGGTTATATAACAAGAGAACAAGCACATGTTCCCTGGGGCTCCTTGCATAGGACAGGGCGGGAAACTGAAGGGAATTCAGGATCTTCCGAGTGGGGCTCTGTTACCACTGATACGTCTGGTTAAATAAACAAGGAAAAGGATCTTCATTCTCAGGAGCTGCATGTGGATAACAGGACTGAGCTTCAGGAATTCAAAGCTTTTTTCAGCTAAAGAAGCCAAAATAAGCAAGGAAATAAATTCTAAAACAATGAAAATTACGTGGAAAATCCTATTGCTAAAAATACTTAAATTCTTCAGAGTAAAAAGAGACAATATTGCCTCAATGCAAAAAGTAATATGGCCCTTCTTAAATGCATCCATCACCCTATTAATATTTTTAAGGCACAACAAATTCTCAAAGAATTTTAGCCATCAAATATGTCTGCTAGCCCTAAAATGTCTACCAAGGTAGTTCAAAAAGTGATATAAGACCTTACATAAAAATCCTGCTACAGACAGTAGAATTCTATATTCGCTCGATGACAAAAATTGAAAGATGTCTCAATAACTGAGAATAAGCAACTTTTTAAATTTGAAAATAGGGCTTAAAAAGATCTTGCCTCCAGACTGCATGCAAATGTGCATGTTCTGCACCAAATACCCACAGTGGTTTGTAGCAGATAGCCTATTTCCTGCCTCAGGACTTGGCTATCACTTGTCACAAACACAGGGTGAAAAAGAGCAGCAGAAGTGAGCTAGAGGAGGATGTGGGAACAGACGTGCTAAGAAGGCTGTGACTGCAGTGCATGCTAGAGAGGGATGTGAGGGAAGAAAGGCCCCTGCAATTGATGGCACTCAAGAATTTGGGCAAAAAATGCACAAAGCTGTAGAGAGCAGGGAACATGTGAGTCAACTGTTGGACAGAGAAATAGCTAAAGAAGCATCAGAAGGCAGCGAGAACAGAAACCGAGGTGGGATCAGGAAAAAATATTGACCTCAAGGTTTGTGAATGTGGCTGCATAGGGAAGTCTGGCAAGAGTGGAAAACGCAACAGCAAGGAAAGGTGGCAAAAAGGCGTCACCTTTGTGTTCACTGACAGATGATGTACTTTTAGCGATGGAAGTGGGCATGGAAAGAGAAAAGCTGGAACTAGGTCGGTAAGGAAGCAGGGTACAAAAATTGAAATAAGGGGTAGGAAATAGTTAATGATAATGCTGGGATGAAGAACAGAAATGTCTCTCGTGCTGGAAAGGAGAAGTCATGAGGGAAGTTGTAGATAAGATGGGGTGAGCCAGCTTGCACAGCTGGCTGCACTGCCTGAGCTGTGGGACAGCATTTAGCAAGAAGACTCCTTTCTTTGCACATGGCATGCAAAGAGTTTCCTGCTAGCACACACGTGATTCCTGTTGGCAGAAGTGGTTTTAAGGGCACACAAACCCCTTAAAAACATACTCTTCCCCATCAGACATACATTTCCCACTTCCTTTAAGCCACTGCTACTCAGGTGCAAGAAAACGCCACCCATAAGCAAGAAAAAGGAGCTGCAGAGATCCTTGTCGCTGCAGGCACCAAGGCTGCACTCTGCATTGTACATACCAGTGCCTCCATCCGATGCTTATTTAATGCTGTGTTGCCCAGAATGATCTGAAATTCACCTACATGGGGGAGGAACAACTTTATCAGAGTCGGAAGGCCTCATGGAGGTGTACATGTTCCCCTTACACAGTGCTGTTAGTGCAGCTCTCTAAAGCATTTTACCCCTTTTACTTCATTTACTTAGGGGCAAAAAAGCTGTGAATGGATTCAGGAGACTGTGGAAATTGAAGATTACCAACCTCATCTTCACTTAAATCCCAACTAAACCAACATGATGTCTATCCCACATGGCTTGCTGCAACTGCCCTTTTCTCCATTTGCCTTTTGCTCTGCTTTGAGCAAGCAATCCTTGCTCAGATTAAACTGCAGTTCTAAAAAAGTTCCCTTTTCAATCACTTCTCTTATTCCCGTGTTTCTTCCACTTCACTCGCAGATAGCCAGAGGGGTCCCACAGGAGCACTATCAGACTGATGGGAGTTTTCTGTCTCCGTGGATGCTGCAGCTGAACATCCGTGGGTGACCAGCGGCTCTGAAACATACACATTTGTGGACCATGTATATTTTATGTGCTCTCAGTACACACACAGGCAAATTTCAGGTTTTGGATAACTAGAAAAAAACATAAAAAAAGCCTCTTTCAAAGGAGCAGGGAAGAATTTTTCATGGGTTTAACAAGAAGGGGATAATTTTTGCTGGAGACAGTTAAAGCAGTAAGGAAACACGGCCTTTCACATCCCATAACCCTCCAAACTCTCTGCAGAATGGTAAAACAATCAGGCCAGAAGCACTGCAGAATGCTCACTGTGGTCCCTCCCAGCCATCCTTTCCTATGTCTTGCAGCAAAGTCCCTCTTCTCTCCAGTGCAGGTCTCTTGAGGTGCCCCAGCAGGCCACCAGGGAGCTGTGCTTCCCCAGCTGGAACATCCTTCCCTCGCGCTCTTCCCTAAGCAGTGTGTTCCCAGGCACACAAACTGCTTTACTTGCCAGTAATCTCTTACACTTCTAGAGCATTGCAGCTACTGGAAAAATGGATGAGGTGATCTCTGATTTTCACATGGAGAAGGTTCGCGCTGTTCCTCCCCTGTGTGGTAGCCCAGCTTCATCCTGGCTCTGAAGGCAGCCAATTCCCAATGCTGGAGCATAAGGCGAGCCACTCAGAATTTACCTAATGATGGTATTTTAAAGCAGAGGCTGTTTAGTTCTCCCATAAAATATTTCATACCATAACATAGGAGCATTAAAGCACCATGATATTAGGCTTACTTACTCAATTTCATAATAGCCTGCAGCAATGAGTTCCACCGATAGCTTTATTTTTCTTTCAGATTACCATGGGATTTCCTTTGGTGTAACACATATCGAACTACTGTGAAAAACAGATTTGTTTCCATCAGTCACTGGGTGGAGCTATAGCTTGGAGCTAAGCTGAGCAAAACCAAAGTACTCTGCATTTCTGTGGAGAACTGGGTTTAGGATGAAATCTCAGATACACAGAAGTCAGCTGCAGGAATGGCTCATTGCCACAGGCTGGGTGTGCAGGACACATGAAGCGATGTCACTTGGATAGCTGGGTTACCACATCTAGAAACCGTGGGCAGCTGCAGGTGCCTCGAAATCCAACTTCAAACGCCAGAGTGGAGAAGAGCACATACTGGGAAAGCAGGATGAAAAACCAGCTGGTAGCCCAGGAGTGCACACGGAAAGCATGCACTGGTTTTGCAGAGCTCTGCATGGCGTTGCAGTGGGCTTTTTGGCTGGTTTTGGCAGTTTCTGATCCCTATTAAGCTGTTGTCCAGTAGCCGCTTTCTTACTGACCAGCTAGCGCATGCGTGCAGCGACAGCATCTGATGTGCTGGGCCTGTAAGCTGAACACCAACTAGGAGAAGAAATTACCTTCAAGTTCAAAACAGTACCACTCAGAGCTGCCTGATGCAATATTCAGGCAGAACTGCAGTGAAGACGAGTTTGGAAAAGGGATATGCAGGTGGCCTTCCTTCTTTCCTTCAGAAAGTTCCTGGTTATACTTACTAGGAATATCAAACAACTTCTGCTAATGATGTTTTGCCCAGTGAACGAGGCCTTTGGTTTGACTTGAAAATGTTAGTTATGATTGGCTCCAATTTCTTGCTGCTAGGTACCAGCTGAGGATCTGTGACCAGAAAAAAGGTAAACAACAAATAATGCTGTAAAGGGACAATACTTATTTACTTCTCTTGAATGTAGAATGCCAAACACCGAAATACTGACGTATTTTACTTGTTCGCTAGTTGCTCCAGTTTCCACCTGGATTTCTGCAGTCATGTTCAGAGCCGGCTCCCAACCACAAAGATGTGGCTGGTGATGCTGTCTGTTAGTTACCTCGTCTAGATGGGGATGCAGTTAAATGCAGAGCTACAGAAAGAGGCTCCCCTCCACCCACCGCCCATGGCACTTTCCTTCACGGCCACAGGAAGGCCCAGCACCGCAGCACCGTGTGCTTTCAGTGGTGGAAGCTGGCGTTATGGTGAAGACCACTTGTTCTGTGTTACAATGTCTGTATTCAAAATCATCCCATACTTGAGATGTCCTACCTAAGCATTGTTTTTATTCAAATTCAGTAGAACTGAGGAAGCAAGTTGTAAATAATTCAGAAAGTGACTGTTAAGTGATCAGGCACATAGTTATAACAAATTGCATCTACAGTAACTGACAACTCACAGTTCAGCCTGATGGGCAGTCAAGTGCATGCCTCCAGAAAGAACCTGAAACCAGAGCGAAACACTAGTCCCTCACCATCAGTGATCTGGCCAAGAACTGAAGTCGAGAGGGAACTTCTGGAAGAAGAATTGCAGTGCACCAAGAACACACAGTATGTTAAAAAACATTGCTGCATAAGACATCATTTTAACATTGTCACTAGACTTCTCTGCTAGACAGCAGAGAAGGCAGAAAGCTCCTTTTGCCATTTTCTTCATGTCGAAGACGACCAATTTCTCAGCTATGTAAGGTATCCTGCGAGTTCAGCACGAAACATTGCACAATGCAAACTCGGTCAAAATGGAAGCACGCTTGGCACGGTCTGAAGTGGTCAGAGAAGCTTAGAAGTCCGATGGTCTGATTACAGTGTCCTAGCAGCCACTTAATTTGCATGATTAATCCTCCTAAAGTCCTCAGTAAGAAGGCTACAATTAAACTAAGATTTCTGATATGCCTTTTGTGGCAACATTATGAAAACAAATGTAACTCTGCTGCACAGAGATATGAATCAGCGCTGAGGCTTACCCAAACAGAACTACATCCAACACTGCGAATCTGGTACATTCTCCAAGGAAAAAAACAGTACAACATTAATCTGTTTTATTTTAGTCTTTATTATAAACAATTTTGTAGTTTCCAGAATGGGATTACTACATACCAGATAACAAAAACATACTTAGCTGAATCAATTTTAGCTTTTACTAGATTAAATCAGAACCAGCAAAACAAATATTACTGGGAGGAAGGGGAGGATTTAGTCTAGTCCAAGAAAAACAGCTTTACAAACATGAAATAGAATTAAAGATATGCATTTCGTCATATATACATAAGCAACTGATGACACTGGACAGAAACATACAAGGAACTTTTCTGCACATAAATAGATTTTTAAAGTATATTTCTTTCTCATGTATATAAAATTATTTTGCTTTCTATACTGAGCAAAGTCCTGGGAGACAAACAGGGATTTCTAAGAGATGGAATCCCACGTATCACTTAGGATGTGGGCTGCCATGCACACAGATGTAGTAATACAATTTACACAGCATTCCTATACAATACTGGAGCTCCTTATGTACATACTTACAAGTCACTTTTGTACACGAGATGCCACCTTCACAATTCAAATGACATCTCCCCTGAAAAGGCTGCAGTAGTTCCAGTGTTTGTAGAAAAGATAGGTTTCAAAAAGCAGCACCACTTGGCTTTCAGAGTCAAGGATCCACTGAGCTGCAGCTGCATAGGGAAGGCAGTGGGGTGGTAACGCTGGCCTCTCTCTCTGTGTTTAGACAATCCCAGTGGGGAAGGTTAAGATGCGACCCTTGAGTTCTGCATATTACCTCTATAAAATGCGGCTGTGGCTCAGATAATCAGTTTTAACAGATCCATGGCTAAAGCCGTACACTTTTGCTCTTCGGCTTTCTCTCTGAGCTACTTAAGCCAAGTGTTTGGTTACATCTTCTGGGGAGAAGTTTGGCTTTCGTATGACCTTTTCAGTATGGTTTATGTTATTTCTCAACAGTGGGGCTGGTTTCAGCACATATGCATGACCTGTAAAACTCTTCTTTAATGCAGGTGGGAGGGGTGCACAGTGCAGCTATGACAGACAACCCTGCTAAGCTTCTCCGGGAACAGAAAATGCTCAGCACCTGTGAGAACCAGGTTCCAAGCTTGCTGTGGGATTAGGTCAGGCTTGCACTTTCAGGCACAACAGTGTCAAAAGAAGGAGAAGGGTTTTGCTCCTTGTTTCTCTTAATCATACTTTGTCCAACTAGAAAACAGTAGCCAGAGAACCTGCAGGTGATGGCTGTTAAGACCTGGCACAGCGTCCAGACAAACGCTACCCAACGTCAGCAGTGCCACAGGCATGCTGCTAGCTGCATCTGTGGGTTACACACAGCCATACTCATACCAAACCGTCTGCTGATCCCCCTGGGGGTCTGGAGACCCGGGAGTGCTGTTGGAGCTGCTTCCTCTCACGGGCTCCTCCAAAGCCCCACAGCTGCCTTCTGGCAGCTTGCCCTGGCACTTGCTAAGTAGGGCATCACTCTGGCTTTGCCCTAGGGAAATATTTCCCTCAGTGCTGGTAGAAACAGCTCTGGCAGAGGCCACTGTGGCCACCTCCCCGGTACGAGGGGCTGGCTTAGCTTTGACTTTAGAGGGTGTGCGCGGTGTGGGTGAGTAGTGTTGCCCAGGGCTCGCTCGCTCCTGCTGCTGCACATTCAGATTGCTGGTGGATACAGTGGGTGAGGCAGAAAACTGGTGGAAGGAGAGCGGCCTCTCATCTTTTGGTGGGGCCAGGGAAAGGCACCTTGTGTCAAGCTGCCGACAGTGTGAATCAACACCTTGCAAGGAACCCGCCAACTTTGCCGACTGTGGCCTTTCTCTTAAGGTTGCCTGGGAGCCTGTTGGCACAGACGCTCTAGAGGTCTGACTGACAGCATCCCTGCCCCCACGCAGGTCTGCTGCTGACCTCTGTGGGCTCTCCTGCCTGTACGTCTCCGGACCAGTGGCTCTGAGGAGGTCAGCAGAGGCTAAGCTGAACGCCCTGCTCAGTGACGTGCTCCTCCTGCTGACAGTCCCAGGCTGCTGTGGCTGTGCCATCTGCCGCGTGCCACTGGCGGGCTGGTGCTGTGGCGTGTGAGGAAGCTTAAGATACCCCTGGGAGTTTGCCAGAGGCTCAGGTTCAACTTGAATGAGGTTTGGCTTCACATAATTTCCAGGCTTAGCTGTTCTTCCTTCTTCACTGGCAATGGCTATCTTTACAGCTGGAGCAACATGACTCGTGGCCATCTTAGCAGCCTCCTTTCTGGACAGTTGAACCAGCAGATTCCCAGTAGCTGAAGGCTCATTTGTTTTCTTAAAATAGTCACTCAGCAAATCCTCTCTGTTACTGGAGGTGTCCTGGTGTGAAAAAAAAATATGCACATGCTACATTGATGACAACACTTTTGTGCAAAGAAACATGCAGAGCTTTTCATTCAGTCTTCCTTCCCACTTATTTCAAGAAACCCGAATAAAGCCATGGGTTTTATATTAAGTGTGGAACAGAAGATACGAATGCTTACAATGGATATAAATTCAGATAAAGGAATAACATGCTTACCATAATTAATTGTGACAGCCTTGTTTTGCCAGATTAATTGTCATAATTTTTTTTTTTTTTTTTTTAAATTCACCTCACTAACAACCTGGGCAGCAGCTCTTTTCCTTCCTTTCACATCAGCCACTATCATTGTAACATCAGTGCCAATACGAATGACATCATCCATTGCTATCAGCAGATACCAATGATGGTATCTGTCATTTTCCAGAACAGTTTCTCTGGATAACACTGTACTGTAATATCAGGGATATAAAAAATACCTCACTAGTATTACAAGAAAGTTCCGTGGCTTCTCCCAGTCAATACACTTTATACGCTAAAAGGTGCATGTGCAACATCATGAACTGCACACAAAATCATTACAATAACAGAAATGTTTGCTTGCCCACAACTAGCTTGCAAATTTTAAGTCAGACAATTAACCTGGCAGGAAAAGAAAATATGCATTGACTATTTCATGGGAATGGTCCATGCAAATCAAAAATGGTGATGTTTGATCAGCTGCCACTGGACCATTAGTATGAGGCATGCTAGAATAGTTGAAGCACATGCTGTCTTCATGAAAATGCACTGAAACAAGCTCATGAAATATATTTCCTTATTCTTCTCTAGGGAGCACGTTAAAGCTTAATAATTCATTTAATTAAAGTGCTAACCAATTCTTCCAGTCACAGAACTCCTTTGCTAGAAGTAAGCACTATCAACAGTAATAGTAGTTGAAATGCAGCTGGAAGATTTCTATGCTCAACTAAATGTTATAGTGTTAAGGTTATTTTTACTTCACTTTGAACTGCTGTTATGCACATTAACATTCCAGAATTACTCATTCTCCAAAAACACGTGTGTTTATGAACAAGCACTGGAAATACTTTATGAGCAAGTAATGCAAGTGATCTGGCAGTCTTAGTCTTTAAGCAACAGCTGAGAGTTACAGTACGCTTCTATAGGTATTAATATGCTAGCAAAAGCTGTGTAAGTTGGAAGCTGTTGCTTTCATAGCAAGAACAATGGATACCCTGGGGATATACAGTGAAGTGGATCTCCTATTTCCCCTGCCTGTTCTGTGCCTCACGCTGCCACGACATGAATGAGTGAGGACCGATTCGAGTGACTGCGAAGGCTCCTGACGGAGGGAAGGACATAGGGAGTGGCAAGAGGGATACAGTGCATCAGCTTCTAACAGAAATTGGTGCAGTGAAATCATTTCACTCTCATCTAAACTGCGTCGACGCTGAAAAGGAACAAGGATGACAGAAAGAATGAAAATGGAGACGTGGTCAGGTAGTTACAGGAAAAATCAAACCAATTTTAAACATGTCTAAAAGATATGAAATTTATTAGGGTAACTAGGGAATAGGAGGCATATTTAATTGCTCTGAAACTTCAAGGACAAGAATATGTCTAAAACAGTACAGCTCTGCTGATTTCAATACTGTTACCAAGGCATTCCTTGCACAGAAACACCTGCTCACTTACACTACCAGGGACTTGCTATTAAGATATTAACATGCTTGAGACCACACCACTTTCCTACTATACAGCGTATCTGAGCAGTAAAAAACCTGCCATCTAGAAAAAAAATATTTCATTTCTGACCAAGCACTTCAGAGAGTGGTATATTCTTGCAGGCACTGAACCAACCAACACTGAACCAACAGACCAGTGCCAGTCAGCACACAAACCATGGTGAAGGCACTGGGAACTTCCTTCTGTGAGAAAAATGTTCTCAAACAGAACAATGGTACTTTCAAATTAGGAGATGGTTTTCACAACTGCATTTTTTGTACTCCTGTTGAGAACTACTGTTAGGTTGCATTTCTACTTAGATTTAGCAGCTGAAAATCACACAGAAAACTTATCCGTTCACAAGTAAGGATAGCTGAAGTTCAGATTTATGACATATGAAAGCTCAAGTGTTTTTTTTTTTTTAAAGCCACAGAAGTCCAATACATAGTACTTGCAGCGAATTATTTGTATGACTTACCCTAGCCAACGCACCAAAATAAATCAGCAAGTGCTGTGTAATGGTAATCTTGTCTTAGTTGCAACTAGTTCATTTTTCAAATTGACAGTTTGCAAGATTCATAGTTCTCTGCACACGTACAAACAAGGATCAAATTCTGTTTCCTGGTTTTCCTATGCCCTTATCCCCCTGAATCAGCTCTGAGAAGCTTCGTGGCACCTGAGAGGACTACTTACACTTGGAGGGGACAGCCTGTTGCTCTCTTCCAGGAACTCTTCCAGGGTTACCATCTCACTGCCTGGTGAGGCAGACCGTTGCCGGCCCGTGTAAGACTGAGCTGGAGTACTCTTCTGAGGTATATCGTAAGAGACCAGACCATTCCTGTGGAAGGAGGACTCGTGTCTGTTGCCAGGGCCTACAACAGCAGAAGCAGAGTGAAAGGGGTAGTTGTCTCGGAGCAAGGCTGGTGCCTCTCTGCTGGGCACCGTGTCTTCACTGCTGAGGCTCTCAGTTCTGCCATGGATATGATCTAAGGAACCTGAGAAGAATCAGAAATACCATTAAATGCACCCATTTCCCCCCATTTCCACAGATTTACTGAGGTAGGGACTTTATGTTCTAGGGCCACTTTCACACAGACTAGGTGGCATTTCTGCCACGACTTTCTTCTCCCACAGTACTCACAAACACCAGGATTAGTAAATGTCATTCCATACATTCTATGAGCCCCTGCGTTAAACAAGCACAGCCACTTGCCCAAAGAACAGGAGTAACACAGGTAATATGGGGGCCTCTTTTCCACCTCTGTGCCACTCACGAGACCTCTCAGCCTTGACTGTGTGATCCGAGAGCCAGAACCTGGCACTGGGAAAGTAGAAAGAGGACTTTTCCACAATGGTAGATCTCATTTACCCCACTTCAAGGATTCAGAATTTTAGCAAGCCTGAGCACACTGATTACTTCAAGCTGTGTACAGAGTAAGAAGAGCAGAGACTTGCTGCTGTAAAAATAATTTAAAGAGTGGCCTGTTACTTCCCACAATATGATGCCAGTCAGACTGAGGCAAAACTAGACTGCCTGCCTTAAAAGTTACCTCTTGCCAGAATCAGTCTTAGAAAAGTACTTCTTGCCAGCAGTGTTTTGATTCCCAAGACAGCCATGTCCAGACTGTATAATCATTACAATTTCAAAACAACAGTCTCCAAATTTAACTGCAAGGAAAACAGCACTTTGCATGCAATTTCACGTAATTTCACTTCCTGTTTGCTAGAACTCCGCTGTAAAAGCTTTACCTTTCAAATTGAGTGGTGAACTGCTGCTGGATGCATTTCTACTGCTCTCTAGACTGCTTGGCCGGGACACTGAAAAACATGAAACAAGCATTTAACAAACAGATCTGAAGTTCCGTTGATTTTCTGGAAGAGTTGTCTGCAGTTTGCCTTCTGAAAATAGGACTTGTGCAACTAAGTCACTTACAAGATGTTAACAATGTAATATGCAGCAGATGGCAAAGTCTAGACACAGTAGGAATAATTTTTTATATTTTATTTACTTCCTTAAAAAAAGGAATTAAACATTGCTCAGAAAATCAGCAATATACCTGTATGACATGCATTAAAGAGGCTGCTGCTGAGGCAAGTCAACTTATCTCAACGTCAGCATTATTTTTGAAAATTTATTTTAGGGAAACATCCACTAAAAGGTTGTCAAGAGAAAAATAAAAGTGCTTAGACTCACAATCCCAAGATGGTTTTGCATTATTACATCTCATGCTCCAGGATAGCTCTCATGGATGCAAATAAAACAAGTCATAATGTAGAGGTTTAGAGGATTCGTGTATGCTGCATGCTTACCGTGCTGCCTGGTGCTTGCAAACTCTACCTCAGGGGACTGTTCACAAAGATTATCTTCTGAATTATAGCCTGAAAGGAACACAAATCAGTTAGAACACAACAGTTAAAAGGCAATCTTAAACACAAGATCAATCCTTCAGGCCCATCCCCAATGGATTCTAGCAGTGTAAGACTCAGATGATCAAGTGGGCTTTACAGCCAACACTGACAGAGCAGCCATCCCCTAACACGGCTAAGAGAACCTGGGCAGGGAGCCATGGCACAGCTGACCAACATGCAAATGTGACCTGCCAAACCGATGTCATTAAGAGAGTCAGAAAACCCTGTACCTGATCAATCAAACCACTAAGTGGATAAAGCAGGAGTGAAAAGATTTGTGCTCTGCTTTTGTACTTCCGTGCCAACAGAAGCCATGTTTGGCCCAAGCAGGAACTCTGAAGTATCCTGACTTGTACAAACAGCTGGCAGGGCAAACGCAGCGCACACCTTTTGGTCTGCTCTGGAGCCTGGAGATGGGGGTGGAAGTGTGCAGGTGAATAGCTGAGGTTGAGCAAGTCCTGGGACCCAGCTCCACACAGGGATGTTTTGTCACAGAGTCTGCTGAGATTTCAACATTATCATAGCTGCTTCCATGATGAGAATTCCTCTTTTGCTTCAAGTCCATTAGCACTGAGAGGGAGAAAGGTAAATAAATTTCAGTCATTGAAAAATAGCACTGGGAGATTTGTATTTATCTGCCCATATAAACACAACGAGCAGGCACAAAGAAACTGCACAACAGAGGAGCAAGTTTTGCAAGCTTTTCCATAAACAGTTTGGTACTGAACAGGAAATTTCTGCCACCAGTTTTTTGATTGTGTGTGCTCTCTGTCAAGTGTGGGAGTGACAAGGGCTGCTTAGTGCCAGTGGGAGGGCTGATATTATACATGCAAAAGTTACTGTGAAATGAGGAAGAAAAGGAGCAAAGACATAAATGCAGAAAAAGTACTTGAGGTGTGAAATTCCCATAACATTATTCCTTGCAGGTACATTTTATAAGCACTTCAGTAATAAAATAGAATAAGGAAGGAGTGACAGAAGGCACACTTGTTCCAAAAGAAAAAATGTTGATTTGGAAATTAACTACTGTGATCTGCACGCTCAGCTAATAGCTTTTCGGTTTAGATCCTTGCTGTGGTAAGAGCTCAGCCTCTACACAGTTAAAACTCTGCTGCTCTTTACGATGCTCTGCTGCAGGGCCTTTAGGTGGAATTCACAGGACCTTAGCATGAAAACAACAAAAATGACCTGCCAGAATATTACTTAAATTCAGAAAGCTGAAGACACCTTTCCTAGTGGTGAGGTAGGTTACTTCATTTCTAGTAACACTCTACGGTGTCCATAAAATAGAACAAAATTCAAGGAATTTACTACAGGAGACAGCTTTAATGAGATACAAGGTTCTAGTTGCCTGTACACTTCTATGGAGTACATGCTTAAGTAATAGGAATTAAATGCTGAAAACACAGCAGAGCACGGTGGTCAAAATGAACTTGCAGAGACAACAGTTAGTTCAAAGCACAGAGTAGCAGCAAAGCTCTATTAGAGAAAACAGATCAAGTTACTGTCATATTAGATGATTCTTGTCAGCTTGCTTTCAGAGGCAATGCTTTATCCCACAGCCTCCATAGCTCCACAGCACAGGGCCTGCACCTTCAGAACTGATGGCACTCCCATAGGGGCAACTAGTGGCTAGCTACAGCTTGGCATGCACATGTGCTCTTCTAATTGACTCTGAGGATGCACTTAACACCTTCTACAGATGCCAGAATTATTCATTGCCATTGACAAACACACTATAAAATCCCTAAATGGGCAGCATCTGTGCCGGTGCCATTGGTTGTGCCACTTCTTGGGGTGAGAACTGAGATGCGACAGTTCCTTTGGTTCTCTGCTGTGCTCCCCATGCATCACAGCACGTGGCCTGCGATGCACACACTTCAGTAACGCAGAGCAGGGACTGAAGCCCCCCGTTCACTTCAGAAGCCACCAGGTAACGACTACCAGGCAGTAAGAATTTTGGGCAGCAGATCCATGATGAAGGTTATTCCCAATCTTAAGAGAACAAGCCTACTTCTTTCTTCCAAAAAATCTCTCAAGACTGAAACAGCAGAAACTTAAACTTTATGCTCAATTCAAAATGAATTTCATAGCTGGATTTGTAAAACCTCTCTAAATAGCATGTTAGGACGCAAACATCAGGACACCTGGGGGGAATAATTTTCCCAGTAGCTTCCACTCAATATTCAAAGTGAGACTATTCATAAGAAGACAATGATGTTAAAAAACCGCCATTTTTAGCATTTAGCTGTGCAGAATGTTGGAAAAATCTCAAAGATTTGACACTGCTTAGATGCTTCATTTGTGTTTAGTAGGACTGTAACGTTGCAGAAAGCATAGCAAGAGCGAATCAGCTCAACACTAACTGGACAAGATGCAAGGATGCGATTGCAAGGAAATATCGAAGCACGCAGCGACTTACTTATAACATGCACCACAGCCAGTATACATACGCAAACTGTATGCCATGAGGTCCCCTAAAATTGTGCTGCATTGAAGAAATGATCCACAGTGTGCAAATGTGATTCATCTTCTACAGGAAAACTTAAGTCCATGTTCACTAATCTGTGCTTCTATTTAGAGTACTGTAAAGGCATGCTGAGTGTTGCTATCAAGGTGTGTGTTCTTTTAAGGCACGTGGGATTTTTTTATTTAAAATGTTTGTCAGAAGTAAATGAAGATAAATACTAAAGAAAAAGGTGTTAGAAATCTCCCAATTCCGAGAAAGAAAGAGGTTCATTAGGAGAGGGTGGGATGTCGGAAGAAGACCAGAACCGGAGTCGATTAGAGAGAGACTGATGATTCGATGGAGACTTAGGAGACTTTTCTTTATCCTTGCTTTTGCTTCTCAAAAAGGCAATCTTTTTGCGCTGCGCAGCTAAATTGTTATCACCCAGGTATCCCAAAAAGAAGAAGAAAAAAAAAAGTGAAAAAAACCCTTGTAAATAAAGCTTCAGTGTCTTAAAACAGATTAAACACTACACAGCCACCAGTAAAAAATGAAAAAGGCTGAGCAAAGACTAGCACATCTATTTAGAAGGCTCAGATCAATGTGTAATTAACCATAGTTAATCTGACTCATCTTACTGCATAGAATAACAAATATACATAAAATATAAGCAACTCCATTACAACATAACTGTTAGATCCCCCAACATACTTTAATTTGAAATAAATAATCAAATAGGTCTGTATGCTACTTGGGGATTATATATTCAAATTTCCTAGATGTTTTCTAGGCTTTAATACTAATTTCATATAATATCCAGAAGAATGACGCCCTAGAGACTTTCTGTTATCCCTGGCACTTGGTGAGGGCCTTGTTTTGTGGAAATCCAAGCCCAAATTCCCAGGCTGAAGTTTAGATGCACACTACACCCTTCTAACATTTCCTGGAACGACACCAATGATTTGGAACATGCGTTATTTTACATGAATCAAAGGAACTGAAGAATGGAGAAAATGAAATATAAGACCTAATCAAAACAGAAACTTCAGCCAGACATTTGCAGTAGTTTGTAACAGGAACTCTGTAACTCCTCAGCTCGTCCCTTCTGTCTCCCCCACTTCCCAGCAGGAATACAGGAATTACTACATAAGGATTAAGTTCAGAACTGCTCCTTGAAAAGTATCCTTGGAGGACAAAAAACTATATACAGAACCTCACAGAAGTGATATCAACAGAATAAGCAAAGCTTGGCTTTTATATCACCTTGAATAAAGTCTACGGTGTATTTATTTTGAGGAGTTTTCTTTTAAATTCCCCACAATTAGGAATATCTTCCTGTACAAACTAACTCTGCCAAAAAGAGAAATCATTTTGTCTTCCTTACGTTCCTTTCAGTGTTCCAAAAATCACTGCATCTTTTTACATTTATAAATTATTAATTTGGTCCTGAATCAGCACATTGTATTATCCTCCAAAATAGTAAAATCACAATCAGTGTTTTCTTAGTTATTTCTTTCCCATGTGCGCCATCTCCTGGCAGTGGCTGCAAGACCAGCTATTATCCACTTGAGGAACAGATGTTATAACCATAAAATCGCACAACTTTAAACTGCTTTCCTATAAAGTCGCTGTGGATAAAACATTTCTATCAACTTACTCAGTAACATGCAATATACTCAGGCAAACTATGAAACTATGTACAAAATAAAGGAAACATAGCAGGTAAAAGGAACAGATCAAACACTAGCATATACTAGAAGAAAAAAAGATTTAAAACAATGTGATGCAGTAGCAATATATCCTATATCTTAAATTTTAAAAACAAAAAAAAACAACAAACCAAAAAAAAAACAACCAACCCTGTTCAGCTCATAGATTTGGACAGAGCAGTGCTTACCTTTATTTGAAGAACCCCCAGGGTTCTCTCTCTCTTCCACAGAGTTTGACCCTTGAGAAGCATTATCCTGAGACTCTTGTTGATGTTTCAGTTTTTGGGAGGCAGAAGGAGAGGTTACTGTCTCTGGGGATTCAGAATGCCACGGAGGACTCTCTGTTGCTGCTTTCAACCGCTCCCTGGTAGTCTCCTTCTTTGGCTTGATTAGTTTGACTAAGGCTCTGGCTCCAATCCAGTGGTTTTTCCTGATAAAGCAGGTTTTGTGAACAGGATTCAAGAAACACAGCATGAAATACTCCCCGAAGAAGCTAACAGCTGTGCTAAAGCCATCAAGCTAGATTCTTACTTTTTATTGTCATGAACTGCTTGGAAAGATGCGGCATGAATTTCACTGAAGCTTCAGATCCAATACTCTCCTAACGTCAAAATCATTTTACAGAAATACTTCTTCAGCGTGAGATGAGAAAAACAACTGTTCCCTCTGCTACAAATTCAAATTACACATACGGACCCACACAAGACATTTCAACTCTGTGAAACGCTCTACTACAATAACAGACCGAGATGTGAAGAAATGAAAATTGCTCTAAGGACAAATTCTCCCTTTACTAATGGGAGAAGATCTACGTATGGTGGAATTAACTTGGCTCTTTGTTGTTTTGAATAAATGGATTGCTTAGAACTGTGAAACAGCAGCTCTTAAAACTCCTCGTGCTGCTTAGTCACTGTATAAGGCCCTTGCTTTTGTCTGGGAGATGCTAATCCAGTGTTGGTGATGAAGCAGTTTCAAAACCAAGGTGATGTTTTGTAATGGACAGTAAAACTGTTCCCTAGTGGGAGCTGTAAGAAGCAGGACGGGTTACTGCTCATCAGGATCTCACTTCTTACACCCTTCGTGAATTCAGAGAGCTGATGGCAGCAACTTGCACATTCTGAGGCTACAGCACGAACTTCTAATTCCTAGCCGACCACCAGCTCAGCAACATTTTAGCACCAGGACTGGATGGTCCATCAATACAGAAGCTTCTTAGTCTCTCCTGTAGTCCTTTCTTCCCTTCTACTACAAAACCACATACGGGATACCTATCTGTGCACAGTATTTCACGCAACAGTTTCATACACACAGTTCCTGGAAAAATGAACTCGTATTTCTCTGTTGGGATCATTTTCTGAATTGAGGACGCTAAATGGTACCTTCTGAAATGCTCTTGCTGCTTTTAGTTATGGGCCTCAGTCAGTGCACTGCTGAACTTTGGAGCCACTTAATTTAACTACTGGGCTGCAATGCAGACTTAAAACAAAACAATCCCAAGGAAGAAATTTCACCTTCCCAAAAGTGAAAGGATGAGTGCGCATTTCTTAAGGTACATGCAAGTTCAAGTCACTGTGGTTAACCTGCTAGGGACAAGACGACATTCAGCAGGGCAAAGTGCCTCTTTTCCAATTAATAATGTTTCAGATTCTAGTACTAAGAGACAGTACCCCATGTGAGGCTTTGGGCTGTCTATTAACACAAACTAAATCATGGCTGCTGCTTCTGGGAATGGTTTGCAGACTGAGAGTAAAGAGAGAAGAGGAGATGACAGTGTTTGTCCTTAATTGAGATCAAATTTCAGTTAACCTCCCATTATGGAGAGGCCTTTCTGTACACCAACAATCTGTACACCAACATCTGTACACCAACAGCAGAACCGAACCCCAATGGGACTTACTTTTTTGGAGCAGGATCATAAAACTTGTACTGATCCATTATTTTCTCTTCAAGTTTTTCCTTGTGTCTCTTTAAGGCATTTAATTTATCACTGTGTGGGAAAAAGCATATTCTGAATTATCCATATGAAATTAAACACAAAAAGCCACAAAGAGAGCAAACAGGCTGAAATACCCTCCTGTACGTAAGCTTCAGAACGCTCCTGAGCTCATTCACTATTTAGACAGTGAGTACAAAAGCCTATCAAACTTGCTGCTGAGTGACTTTTGAGCAATAAGCATAAAAGGTGAAGGAACAGTAGATTTATGTTAGATTACTCAGCACAAACTCATGTAGTTTTTTTTTTTTGCTTGTTTTGATCAGTGGATGTTAAGATTAATCTTATTTTTTTAAAAAAATTGTTTGCTGATTGTTCTTTCTTATTCTCAGCCCACTGACAAATCACTTGAGGTTTGATGCCCTTACTTAGTCTGAACTTCTTGTCCACATGACAACCAGGTATTTCACTCCTGCTCTACTTATAACTAGAGGAAGAAATTATGTTTAATCTTTTTAAGACTACTTTGGTCTCCTGCAAGCAGGGTCAAAGCACTTTCAGAAGAGCCTTGTAATCTTACTAATTCTTTTTACTCCCTGTTTTATTAACATGCACAGTGGATGTTAGCAAAACTGTAAGTAATTTTTTTTTTCCATCCAAGCAGTGGACCTAATAAACCTCCACCACAGAAACTGTCATACACCTGGGTAAACACACTGACTACATCTGAACTGTATTCAGAAAATTTCAGTGGATCTCTAACACTTCAATCATTTTATCTAGTACTGAAATAACACTCCACCAATTAGTCAGAGGTGCTCTGAAGTGCTCTGACTAAAATTGTAATCCTGAGAGTGCCTTTCTTCCTTCCTTCATAGCTATAACAGAAATTCACTGCAGTGAGAACAGGATTCTTTGTAAATATACTGTATGTTTAAACAGAGTGCCTTAACAGAGTCCTTAATGTGTTGTCCTGGGTATGGGAGACAGTGGCGTATGTTCACAATTCCAGCCTTAAAAACAACATCACTGGAAGTATTTCTTATAATGCAGATATGAAAAACTACATGAGTATAAATATCTGCTATTTTTCAAAACTAAAACATAAAATTACTGTAATAAGACTAAACTTTTGCTGCAACTCGGTTCTTTTCCAGGTTCGTCAGAACCCTTTGAGACGTACCGATGGGTTTAGCGTTCCATCTTCTACAGCTAAGTTTTCCACATGGGTTCATCTGTATGATTTGAAAAGAGTTGTGCTTGGACAGGTGTCTCCTGAATATCCTTTTGTGGTAAGGCAATACAAAGAAATTTTGTAGCATCCCCCCATTACATACATCTCTTCCTAAATACCTCCTTTTCTAGGTAGATATCAAGTAGACCGATCAATCCTCTCCCTGTTCTTCTACTAATAGATTAATATTCTATGTTTGTCTAAAATACTTTTTCAGGGCTCACAATTCAAATCTTAGCTTCTTACATGTACTGTTTCTGTTCTTCGTGATATTGATCCTTGTTCTCCATGTTCTGCTCCAGTAACATCTGATTCTGCTGGTTCAACATCTGAATCTGACTTAGAAGATGATGATTCTCTTCTTCCAGATTTCCCTTTAGACGTGACAGCAGCTGTTAAACAAGACAGACAGATGAGTTTCTTCTCTACATTTGGCTTTCCTGGAGCTGCACCGTAATTAAGCTAACACAATAGCAGAGCTGCCTAGGATACAAATCAATAAACTTTAGAGTATATGAGGGTGCTGTTACAACCACATAGCTTGGCTTTCTACACATTGTTCACCAAAAACTTCAAACAATGGATGCTCTCTAACAGAAACCCAGCAGTGTACCTACCTATAGCTACTCACCTCACAGTGGTTATCCAGCTTGGTTAGAGAGATATCCATGGACTGGTGCTGTTCTTTCAGCTCATCGTAGCGAGCCTGCCAACGGTTCAGCTCTAGCTGAGAGTTGTTCAAGGAAGTTTTCAGCTCTTTAGTGTGTGAATGCAGCCCTTCATATTCTGCCTTTAATTGGCTGTGCAAGAAATTCACCCTAAACATGAAAAGCCAGCAGGTTTATGAAGGACACTTCATACAAAGTACCTCACTTTCAAAGACTGCACTGTAAGTGTGCAGCTCTCACCAAACCAAACGTTAAGTTCTCAAGACTCCTGAAAATATTTTTATCCTAACCATACAACAAAATTTTATTTAAAAGTTACAATAGCATTATAAAACATTTTAAATCTACAATAGGATTAAAAGAAAATAGATGAAACATAAAAATGCTGTTTCCTCAATGTGTAAGAAACACATCATAAATTTCTGAGGCAGGGTGTATTTAAGAGCATCTTGATATAAAGGCAGCTCTATTTGGCATAAATCAAGAGTACTAGCAGAATTTTTTTTACTGATGCATGAAATATAAGCATGTGTTATACGACCATAAATGTGACACTGTAATGCTGTAACGAGACTACGGCATTCCTCCGTATCTTCTGGTAAATCTAAAAATGTCTATTAAACACGAAGGCATAAAATTAAATGAACAGATAAATGAAAGTGGTTACGTTCTGTATGTGCCAACAGATTAGCAAAGGCTTCCTCTCTTCTAGCACTGCAAAAAGCATTTTGCGGCATCTTTCCTTGCTCTTAGAGGAATTGGGTTGAAAACAGAAGGTTCAGAGAAACAATGTTTGCAGAGCTCATCAGTATGCTGGTACATCACAACTGGGGCAGCAAATGAAACCTCTGTGACGGAATTGAAGGTGTGATTTTTAAACGCAATTCACTCGGACGTTGATTGAACTTGATTAACTTCTAGAACTAAAGCATATTGTGTAAAAGACATAAAACAGTTTTTCTTGTGGAGAAAAAAAAACGAGTAGCAACCACTTCACGCAACTGTATTTTGGGTAGTTTTGGGTATCTGTAGTTCAGTTCTACTTATAGACAGGTGCTGGGTTTGTGTGTGTATCACAGGTCCCTCAGCACAGAAAGACTTGTGAACGGGACCACACGTGGAAGCTTATTTTGAAAAAGCAAAATTCCCAGAATCAGACCATGTATGAAGCATCAATTAGCAGCATTTTTCCACAGTGTCCATGGAGCTGATAATCTAAAAGAAGTTAAACAAAGTGACCAAATTAACAAGACAGATATTAGGAAAAATTAATGGGCACCTTAATTAAGGTATTTTGGAGCTACAGTTAACACAACACAGCAAAACAACCGTGTATTTTGCATCACTGACTTTTTAGTGATATAAATAAGAATTTTGCAAGGAAGCCATACCTGTCCAGCTCCTCCCTCAGCTTCTGATTTTCCCCAGCAGTTATTGCATTCGATCTCCGCTCTTGTTGCAGAACCTCTCTCTCAGTTTTCAGAACTGCTTCCAACTCTTCCAGTTCTGCCTTGTGTTTCATCAAACTGTTGTATCTGCAAAAGAGTAGTGCACTCTCAGCTCTCTTTTGTATGTTTTTCTTCCTCTAGTTTAAGATTTTTTGTTAGGTGGTATCATAACCATCAGAAATTACTGTTTTCTCACCTGCCTAGTTTTGTACTCATTTGTGTGGTTAACAATTTACCAAGACTGAAGAATTCCACAGTATGTATGGAAACTCAGCTCAGGCTACAAGTCTCCCACCTCTGGACTACTGACGTAAGTGAGCTGCGAACAAGTGCCCTGACACGCACAGCACAGATTAGGTGGGCTCAGCTTCCCCGGAGCTGCTATGCCGCCTGCATTCAGGAAACACTGCGCCAGAGGAGGTGGACTGATACCACTTTGTTAAACAGCAGGCTGTGTCGATTTTTTTCCTGTGGTGGCCTCTGTCAGGGTCTGTGTCCTGACACACACCAGCAGAAACCGCTGGGGCCACTGGTGCAGTGGACGTTGAACTCACCGGCACATTTTTCTGTGACACTGGTAATAGGACATTGCCCTGAAATACTCCTGGCAGATACAGCTGTGTTGTCACAGAGAAGCATCACTCTGAACAATTTCAGAGCAGAACTGGGTGGAAGGTACAGCAATGCCTGAACAAGCATCATCTGCACGTGTTCCATCAGCCATTGCTGACTCTCATCTCAGCAGAGATGAATGCAGACCATAGTCACTCTTCAGCCACTAAATCTTCAAAACAAAAACAAAAGCAGCAGACAGCACCAAATACACTGATTCCTGCCAGCCTGTTTTTCTTTCAGGCTACCATTCCCTTCATCCCAGGGTCAAATTACAGCCTGTCCCAAATTCCAGCCCATTGAAGGGCCACACAGAAAAAGTACCTGTCTCCCAGACAAAAGCTGCTTTTTACTATTCATTCCCAGTGGCAGCAGTGGAGTTTAATTAACCTTTATTTTTTTGTTCTTCCTTCATTCAGCCCCAGGCCATTTCAAATTCAATGTCTGTACCACAAATGGAAGAGCCTGAAAGCAGAGGAAGGTTTCACGTCCAGCTCCAAGAGGGATTTAAGAAAGGCTGTGTTCCAACCCAGAGCCAGACAAGGCAAACTCCACTGTCAGTCCCTTGGCACAGATTACCCTGACTGCCTCTGTACAGACTGTGTTGTCAATTCTTCTGCTGTTTCCCTGTGATAGGGCTACTCTGTTTTAGCTAAGGCATCTATTTTTAATGGGGCTGCTCAGAGGGAAGCAGTATGCCAGCCAGTTTTACTAGCTTGGCCCAGCTCTACATGCTGCCTTTGAGCATGAGAGCTCCTTGAGCTGACCACAGTTGCCTCCCTAGATATTAGGAGACAGGTAAGAAACAAGAGACTGTCTGCAAAAGTACAAGTGATTCTGCATCTCTGGACTCCTAATGAAAACCCCAGGCAAAACATACCTATACTCCAGGTTCAGCACGGAGTGTTTGAGCTGGATGTATGCAAACTGACAAGCTTTACCATTGGCAAAGGCAGCCCTGCCTGTAGGAAATTCAACGCTCATGCTCACTCAATTTCTTTTAGAATCAGTTCCAGGCACGCAGGAAAATGATTTGTTAAAACATTTTCTTATACATGCAAATAAAATCCACTTTGGCTCTGACACAATCAGTTCCCAGACCTGAACAACCATATTCCTTTCTCCTTCTTTTGGCTTTCATTCTTTCTGCTGCTTTGTCAGGAAAAATATTGTTGGTGGGTGTTCGTGACCAAGAAAGCTTTAAAAAGCACCCAGTTTTGCCCAGATGTGCCAAAGGGAACCCATAAATATAATTACCAGCTAGCAATGGTAATATAATACAAATCCCTGCAATGTGTAACCTTACACAGCGGGGATCCTGTTTTTCCAGTGAGACGAATTTTTCCAATGTCTCTGTAGGACTACAGACCTCTCCAGAATAAGCCACACAGAAAAGCTCAAACATTTGCCAATCAACAGTAGTTAGTAAGTAATTACCTCCCCCTAGTAACATGCAATATGTAAAGCAGTTTTAAAAATGCAGGCAAAAGAGCCCAGCCTTTCTGTGCTCACTAAGGGAGTCATCCAAACACTGCAGTCAAGAAACTGCTATTAATGGTAAATGGCCCTAACATACTAACTGCCTTCTTCTTTTAAGTCAAACCCACAAGTCTGTGGCTTGCTGGGCTATGACAGGCCATCTCACTGCAGTTACACACAACCTATTACTAAACCCACACTGCAGGGCTAGCACTATTTCGATACAGCTGAGGGAGGTTTAGTGAAGTTTGCTCAGGTGCAAAAAATACTTTGACTGTGTTTAGAACACACCAGACCTACAGGAGGTAACCGCAGCGACCTTGGCTGTACACAGAGGTAGCAGTCCAAAAGTTACCTAGAGCTGCTGGGCATTTCTCTACACAAGCTGCAATCACAGGTCTGTGCAGGAGTACAATCTTGGCTTAAGTAACAGAACTATGGTTACAATGCTGTCACCAACCGAGGAAAAAGGAGCATCTTGGAGCTGGGACTTCTCAGCTGCACCAAACTGCTCCGGGAAAATTTAGCAGGTGGTGCATTCTAGCTGAAGGTGAAAGTGAGAGGTTTCATCTTAGCAATTAAATGCTCCAGTGTGGCAGAAAAAAACAGTTTTTATCTCAGCTGTTTTTCTAACCCCCTCCTCTCTGTGCCCCTCAGCCAGCTGAAGTGCATATAGCACATTAAGTCAAAAAAAAAAAAAGTTGCTTAGTTGCTTGTCTCTTTTTCCTGACAGTCAAATGGCGACACAGGCTGTTCTCGGACAAATCACCTTGCCAAGCATCTTTCCAGACTGACCTGCTGAGGAGGGCACTGCACTCTTAAAACTGCCTAAACCAACCTGCTCCGAGTACACAGAAGGTCACCATCTGCTACCCTGGGACATCGCTCACTGACAGTCACATCTCAGTAACAGAGCCCCAACTGTTAATGTTTACAATGGTAATCTGACCACTTATCACTAGAGATAACCTATTTTCAGACGGCCACTTTTTTCCCTAGGTCAGAACTGTTTACTAGTCAGCAATCGCCAGTAAAAGAGGGAGCCCAGCAAACTGCCTCTGCACACTGCATCGTGATAATCTTAAGCAAAGCCTGCATCAAAGAGAACCATTAATCAGTCTGAGAGACTTGGTAAGCAGCAACAGTGTCTGTGTAATCATTTACAGTTCATTTAGTTGACAGCCAAGCAGCTGTCCTGTCACACAGCCCTGGCGGACATTTTAATCATAGTAGGTTTGCTTCCGTACTTTATCAAAATCTATTGCACATCACATTGCCAGCTCCTTTGCCTTCCGGAATGAAAAGTTTACCACCAGGTTTTAGTCTATCTTCAAGGCTCACCACTGACTTGCTCTGAACCCAGCTTGAGTTCTTACACAGAAGCTGAATCAAAATACAGATATTTTGAGGAAAAAAAGAAACATTGAAGTGTTTTTAAAAAAAAGTTTTCAGGTAGAGTGGCATTTAATAGTACTACAGTATTTACACTGTTCAATCTATGGACAACTGTCAGAAAATGACAGTAACTAGTGACTAAATAAAACAGAATACTCTGATTTCACAATTCAACGGAAGGGCCTAAAGCAAAGTCCTAGATTGTAAGAACTAGAAGAAAATAAATAAAATTCAGTTTTAAAGATCAGTATCTCAGGGCTAGCTCAACACAGCTTCCTTTGGAGAGCCTCTTTTGTCACACACAATTTTCAATGATTTATGCTGTTTGCCAAGACACACATACTTAGGTAATTACCCAGCTGACTTACAGATATCACTGTATGACTACAAACGATACCACCTGCTAGGACTGGAAAGATCTTTTTAAGGCTGTATGCTATTACAGCGTAGATCCTTAAATGTAGTAAAGGGATTTAAGCTACTTAGGACAAAGCATACCCAAGCCCCAAGCCCGTGTTTGCTAAATATTGTCAGTCAACTGTGGTCTGCCACCTTTAGAGGCCTGAAATCTACTGCTTTGCACGTCTTTTCACCCAGTCTTCTAGTGGTGGCAAGAATCAACACTTTTTCAGGGCAACAAGTTACTCTACTACAACAGTAGCTTCTGCTTATAATTGGAAACTAGCACTTAAGGCTAAGATTGTAACATGGCCACATTCCAGCTACACAACTGCCCTAAGCAGTGAGCATACCTCTCCCCTAGACCTTTGTGCTCCAGATCCAGGTTTTTGTGCAAGGTTTTCAGGCAGCTGTGCTGGTTTATTAGCAATTCATACTCTGTGGACTGCCGTTCATGCAATGAAGTAAGGTGTTCATGGTCTTGAAGCAATGATTCATATTCGGCTTTGAGCTGCTCCTTCTGTTTCAGCAGATTTTCATTCTCATTCTCTTTGGCTGTCTGTTGATTCTGGAGTAAAGCATTCTGGGCCATCAGTGAAGCACTCTGGGAGGTGAGGGTTGAGTTTTCTACCTAAAGTTTCTCAAATAAAAAGCAAGTGTTACACATACTGTTGCATGCACCAGCTATGCAGTAGCACATTACCTGGGCATACAGTTAATCAAGAATACATCCATTGCTTTGTTTGGTATTGCTGGTAGTATACACCATATTACTCACACCCATATATATAGTATGCACCATGCTAGGAGCAGTCTGATATGTACCAAGATGAAATGTCCAAACTGGAACAACACTGTTGTATTAGTAGAAACTCTTGAGCCTAAAGACCCAGATAAACTGGAATATTTGCAACTTAGCTGTATCTCTGACAATCATGTGCAAAAGCCAAAGTTATTTCACATTTGTGTACCAGAAGTGAAAACCTGAGTTCACTCAAACTCAACAAAATCAACGGCACCATTGTGCATGGGGGCAGCACTTCTAACAAGCCTGATTTCAGAAGACAGGTGGTGCACAGGTTTTATACTTCAGCTGCAACTGAGGACCAAAAATTCTGAGAATATGCAAGTTGAAAAGCTAGAAGAAAAAATAAAAATTCAAATAAAAACATGAGAGCTAATCCAATGTTGTTGTTTAAAACCATTCTCTTTCTCAATTTTTTTTTTTTTTTTTCAAAATTAGAAGCATTATTTAAGAATATCTGCTTTCCACAAGCAACTTTGATATTTTGTTTAAAGTTTGAAAACTGTAATCAGAACTCATGGCTACAATGCCTCCTGGAGGTGACTTGTGTCCTCTTCCCATTTCTTCCAAGCTCTTTTACAGACAAGGCATTAACAGACAAAACAGCATATACCTTTTACTTTAGTACAGCTTCTGGAATAACATCTGTGTTTTGCTGCATTGTTACTCAATTTTAAACATTTCTAAGTAACTATATTACTAATATAAGTCCAGATGGCAGCTACAGAGTCAACTGTCCTCCTAGCTAGGAGAAATTCAGACCTCAACCTAAGGTCTACCTTATGGATCTCATCTTTACATCAGAATATCAGCCTGCCAGTATAAACATTTGCTTGTCAGCTGTCATCTTCTCCACACTACTGGAATGCAATCCAGTCTCCAGGCACAGAAGTACAAGGTTATCCTGACCTGGAGTTTGGCTGTCTGCGTCTGCAGGGCAGTATTGTGCTCCTGAAGGAAGGCATTTTGCTTCTGTAGTGTCAGGATCTGATTGTTAAAGGAGACATTCTGTGTTTCCAAATGCTTCAGCTGGTCTTTAAGCAGCTGCTTCTCAGTATGCAGGGCTGCATTCTGAAAGAGAGATGGGATTGAAGGGGTGACAGGAAGAAATGAAATAACTGTCCTCACCATCTGTAGTTTTTATCAAAGATAAGAACTAATTAGTGATGATCATTCTGCAATAAACGTGCAAGAACAAACTCTTCCCAGAATTAAATGAAGGTATGACAGATGTCATACCCAGGATTCGCCCTGCAGAGATGTTACACAAGATTTTTAAGTCTCATGTAGCCCTAAGAGATACCAGAGGAATTTGGTAGACTTAGGTGCTCCAGAAAACCCACCAGATTCCTCTAAGCTCAACAACCCACTCATGGTCAAAAGGGAAGTCTGAAGGATAACAGGAAATGGAAGAAGGCTTACATTCCTTTCCAGTTCAATTGCCCTGTCTTTCAGTTTCAGCAGCTCCATAGTAGCTTCTCGGTGTCCCGTGTCCAATTTCTCATTCATTTGGTGGTTGGGAATGAGTTTCTCTGTAGAATACCTCAGTGAATTCTGAGTATGCTGCCCATCCTGTTGAGTCTGCTTAAGCACATCAAAGTCCTTCTTAACCTGCAAAACCAGCAAGTAGGAACCTTCACCACTGATCCAACAGTGGGATTCTATATTAACAAATATAGGAGATGCAGTTCTTCTCTTTCACTGTAGGCACTTCAAGGGATTCAAGGACCATTACCCTCACTTCACAGGTTGGGAAGCTGAGACAGAGACAGGTGGAGGAATCCATGTCTGTTGGCTTCCAGTCAAGGCACCCTTTGACTCAAACTCACTGCTACCTAACAAACAGCCTGTTCTTAGGTGGGAAATTTAAACTGCATTGTTCTTCAGTCTGTCTTCATTAAACAAGGCAGAAAAACAACACTATGGCAATGAAAAAAAAACAGCGAAGCAGTTCTGCAAACAATCCTTATGTTAACTTCTGCCATGGACCCAAGCCCATTAATCTTCCTGAAATTAGTGCCATTATATAGAGCGGGACAAGAGAAAGCAGTTCAGTCAGAAAGGTTTTAGTAAGTGTGTGAATGTGGTGGAAAGAAAAGTAAAGACAACTTGTTCTTGCTCAGTTTTAAAACATGTGTGAATGTGCAGAACCACTCTTACCATATTTAGATCATTCTGTAACTGCTGGTTCAAGTTCTGAGAGTCTTTCACTTGAGCTTCCAGCATTGCAATCTTTTCCTCTTTCACAGCTAGTGTTGTTTTCAGTGCTGATTCAGTTTTGCTTTCCAGAATCTTGTATTTTCTGAAAGACATAGGAATAGCTTTCCAGTATCTGCCACTAAGAAATGAGACTCCATCTATATAGGAGACTTTGTCTCCACCCATTCCAAATCTCATCATACGCTACATTATACATGTTTGATTCTTCAGGAATACGACTTCCTCTATTGCTGTCATCCCTACCAATACACTATAGCTGGGGACGCTCCTGTAGGGCAATTCAATCAATTTTAATAGGGTTATATTAAACCAGCACAGTTCTGTAGAAATATCTAACAGCTGTATAACTTAAAAGAAAATATTTTGTTGTTTTTCCCACAATTACACTACAGAAATTCCCTCTCATGTCTCTTAAGCACATTTTTGACAAGGAGAAAAATCTGCAGTAGGTCCTGAAAGACTCCTGCAGACGGGTATGCTTGTCTAACTAGGTCTTACCAAGAGGCCTGTACACACATCTTGTTGGGGTTTCTTTGTTCATAGCTATAGTACTTGCAGTCAGGAATTTCTTGGGAAACACTTGTGTTTGTATTTACAGCTGGTTGGATCACCGATTACTCGGAGTCCTGACACACACCATCTAATGGAGAAATAGACACTGTTCTTACTTGTAAAGAGATGAACAGGAGGAATCTGCACCATGGATCACCGGAATAGCTACTCTACAATGGGACTGTGATAATCCTGGCTGGCATGGACAGAGAAAACAGCATTTCTCCCTTCAGTATACTGCCAAGCTTACTATGGAAAAATATGGTTTAATGTCCAAATCAGGTACAGGTAACTGAAGTGAGACAGATGAGAACCAAAATGAAATGCAAAGGGCTTGAGGGTTCAGCAGAGGAAAAGCCTGCAGCCATAAGAATAGCTAGAAGAGCTCAGTCTCCTCACGTGTCATTGCCGTTGTCATCCTGCAGCAGCAGCTCTTTGCTCAATCCTATCTTCTCCAGTTCCTGGCTCAGTTTGTCCAGCTCACCAGACAACTGTTGACTCTTCAGCTTCTCCAGGACCAAATCCTGTAACAGCACTAAGTGATTAGTTGCTGTGCAAGGAATGGCGTTAAATATTCAGCACAACAGATTTTTTCAAAGAACACCAGAAAAAGTCATTGGGTAAAATCCTAGTCCCAAGAAGGTCAGTTAAAATTCTTCACCAGTGCCAGCTGAGTGCAGAATTAAACTGATTGCTTTTATTTACAGTTTACTCAGAATAAATCTGACGAATGCTTCTTTTGACCTTCATCTCACTCTCAGCATTGGATTACTTCTGCCAGCGCTGGCACCCTGCCGCCTGCCAAACAAGGGGATGTGTGCAGGCCAGGAGACTCCTGCCTGCTGCCAGCAGAAGGGATGCGCGATGTGTGCAGCTCAGGCACTGGCACCAGCAGAGGGAGTTCCCACCCTTCCGAGTCCAACCAGAAACTAGGACAGCCCCAGCCTAAGTGTTAAAAAAAGGACGAATCATTCCTGGTGCGTTGCCAGGTTCAAAAGTTCCTGACACTCAAAATTTTTTGAAATGCAAACATACCATTAAAGACCTACACTGCTCGTGTTTCTGCTCAAAAGTTTCCTTCAACAAGGCCTGGGGAAAGGACAACAAAACTACTGAAGTGCTTCAAGTAAGAAAAAAATATTCCTGAATTATCAGATCAGAAGCAGGAATAAAGCAAACAAACAAACAAAAAAACTTTGTTAAACACACTGTAGGTACTCAACAGTTCTATGATATCATAAATTTAGCCACATGTTTAAATGGCAAGAGAAAAAACGTTAAGACCAATGTTTGCCTAAGGTCTGTAAACACACCCCTTCTTCAGCATCCATAAACTCCTTCTGTAGAAGTAACTCAGAAAAGGAGAAGAAGCTATGCATCCGCAGCATCACTGGAAGTCTGCAGCTGTCTGAGAAGTGAAAGACTATAAAGAAATTCTCAGAAATGCTAATATTTTATTTATTTTTGTGGAAAGCTGGATAGAAACAACTTCTTCCTGATAAACTTTCTTAATCCTTAAAATTACACTACTGTCTCAGTAAAATAAACTAAATCCCCAAGCAATTGCTTATAGCATTAGCCTTGTTAAACTTACTCATCTCACTGAGCTACTGTAGCACTGACAGTTTTCCTCTGAGTGCCTTTCACAGGAAATCCTGCTTCTGGAAGGACAGCAGCAGCTGGAGCAGGCAATAACAGAAAGCTGCAATAACATGTTTCAGCTCATAGGCCATTCACAAGAGTGGCAGGCTCCGGCACAGACATCATTGGGTTGTCCATCTCCTAATGCAAACTGTATTTTTAAAAGAGGACTACAAGGAAAAGTGTGAATGCTGCAGTGGAGAGAGGTGCTGGAAGAGTTCACTGCTGCTCAACAACAGAGATGCTTAGGGTACTTTCACTCTGCATGGAATCTTTTGGGGAAAAACACTGTAAGAAATAAAAAGCAAAGTTCAGCGCATCTGTTACTGAAAGAGTAAGGTTGGTCACCTGGGATGGTTCTTGTCCCAGGCAAGTCAGCTTTAGAATGGAGATGTTAATGTGCCCTCAACAAGTGTGCTCATTTCCAAGGTTAAGAGCTCCCCTACTGAAGCTCTCAGGTAAGCAAACAATTCTGTAGTCACAGAATTAGAGGAAATATCAAAATCTTTGTTTACAGCTGTGATGTGGGAGCTGTGTGAAAACCCTATTCTGCATGAAGAAAGATGTCATTTGGAGACACTGTGTTTGTGGACAAAAAGTGGCATGTTGTAGTTTTTGGAAGGTTCTACCTTCCATGGCAACACTATCCAGTGATGCCCAGTAAGGCTGTGAAGATCTCTTAACTCATGGATGAAATAGTCATAGGACAGATGGCTTCCTTTGCTACTTCACAGAGCTGAAATAAAAAAGTGTTGGACTGAAACCAGTAGTATTATTTTGCTTACCTCTCTCAGTGTAGCTAGTGTTCTTTTATCAATTGTAACTTGCTTTATGAGATCTTTATTGTCCTTTTCAAATTCTTTCAGTTTATTAGATGAATCTCTGAATCGAGCAATTTCCTTTTCTAGCGTCCTGTTTTCTTTCTCAGCAACTGCCAGCTTTACTGTATTATCATCCAAAATAGCATCTTTCAGCTCCACTTGCTGCCAAAGCCGTTTTGTTTCTTTCTCCAGCATTTTCTTGTCCTTCTCAAGTTGAGCTATTTCTTGTTCTAGGGCTTTGTTCTCCTCTTCCAACCTCTCTAGCCGTTTGGTAGAAATCTTCAGCTCCTCAAGTTTTCTCTGAAGGACCTGATTTTCACTCTCTGTTGTCTGTACTTCTTTTTCTAGCTCCTGGATCTTTTTGTTGCTGCTCTCCAGCATCTGCTGAAGTCTCTGGTTTTCAGAGTTGATACTCTGATAGCTTAGCTCCAGTCGCTCTGATTTCTTGCTCAGTGCTTTTAACATTTCTACATTCTTCCTTAAGTCTTCTTTTTCCCTCTCCAGATCTTTATTTTCTGCTTCTATTTGTGCCAGTTTTGTGCTGGTAAATCTCATGGTCTCTACAACTCTCCTAAGCTCCAGGTTTTCTTCATCCAACTGCTTGTTGTCCCTTTCCAGGTCCCCAAGCCGGATGGAAATGTTCTGCAATGTGTCCAGGGACTTTCTTAGTTTCCTATTTTCCACTTCCAGATCTCCATTTTCCTGCTCAAGAACTTCAACTTTTTCTGTCACTATTTTCATCTCTGCTGCCTTCTTTGTGAGCTGTTCATTCTCCCTCTCCAGCCGATGGAGCTCTTTTTCCATTTCTTCCACTCTTTCCACTTTTTCTTTAACCTGCTCAAAATCCTTCTGCAACTGCTTCTTCTCAAATTCCAGCTTGTTCAGTTTGGAACTAGTTTCTGTAACTGTTTCATGAAGGATCTTGTTCTCTTTTTCGATATCTTTCACTCTTGCCTCGCTGCTCACTTGAGATCTTTGTCTCAGGGATAAAACCACTTGATTTAGGTGATCATTTTCTTGTTTAAGATCCTTTATCTACATAAACAAAGAAAGTCATACAAATGCTAGTCATCCACCCAGAAACATGCACTATAATTTAGTCCTAAAGCAGCCAGCTGATTAGTAACAAAAGCGTCCATTTAACACAAGAAAAATTTCTCTGTTTTCCCTGATTAAAACTAACAACTCAAACTAATGAAAAAATTATCACTGTTACCTTGGTACTCTAAAGAACTAGAGAACGCTGCTGTATTCTTCCTACCATATAGGGTCTAAGCAGAGAAAGAAAGGGGACAGAAGGCCTTCAGAGGACACCTTAAGAGAGGACCTTCATCCCACAAATCTTGGAGTAAATACAAAAATGAACATGCCAGCCTGCAGTGATCTCTGTACTTTTGTCATTAGTTTACTTAATACAGATGACACTTAGCATGAACCTATAAGAGTCGTTTCAAGGCATTGCACATGAACTGCAGCACAGCACTGAAAGCCAAAGGGCACTTAAATATCAATCCACAAGATAGAAATGCTTTCTCACCATCTTTTTAAAATAGACTTTGGGGACAAAAAAAAAAAAAAAAAAAAAAAAAAAAAAGGAAAAAAAAACNGCAGAAGACCAACCTTCCAACCTTCTGCAACAAAACAGGGTTTTATCTGTATATCCTAAAACCAGTCTTTGCCCACTTAGTAAGATCCAGGGCTGTTTTCTCCAAAGAGGAAAGGTCTGCTCTTATAACATCCTGAAGATGCCCTTGTGTTAACAGCAGAAGCAGTAGGTACCAAAACGTGCTGGGCTTTTTCACTCAAAGAAACCTCTTACCTACATTTGAACAAGTCAAACCTGCGTACAATAGCTCTCAGGTTGCCCTGCATCCCTGAGAGAACCAAATACTCTGAATGGCATCAGCTAATTCCCACTACTGAGCATATGTTTCTGGATTACATTTGTGAAGTTTGCACCTGTCTGTCTTTGTCGGCTTTCAGAGTTTCCATGACAACTTGTAGCTGTTCTTTTTCTTTTATCAGTTCCTCACTCAAGGTCTCCAGATCTTGATTACTTTGCTTCTCTTGTTCAATTTGATTTTGCAACTTCTCAATCTGTGTGGAGAGAACACACCAAAACACATTGGCAACAGCTTGATACAATGACAGTTCACAGTTTATTTTGAAGAACCCAGAGGAACGAGATGAGGACTATGGTTGAGGGATATAATCCTTCCCTTCTGCAGCTTGTCAGCCTTAGAAGAGGAAAGGGACTGATGAATTTTCTCACAGTGCCTAGTATGATGAGGTACAGCAGTGAGAATCAGCTCACATGCCTCAGTGCCCTGTTCTGCTCCTGTCAGTTTCTGGTGCTCAGCTTTCTGAGAGACTTGTCTTCCAGTCTATCCACCACTGATGGCCTTACTCAACCAGTAGATGCCGAGAAGGTTCTAAAAACAATTAAGTGTTTTAAAAACACTGAAACTTCTGTTTTAAAAACAGAATTTTAAAAGTCAGGAACAGAGGAAAAGCACTGAAGTTTCCAAGTTTGCCTTGCCTCTCCCTGTGGTCTGTCAGTCCCCTGTTTTCCTAGCAGGTGACAATAGTGCATTTCAATGATTTGTGAATGAGGGCCCAGTCCTGCAATGAATGATGTATTCTTACTACCCCCTTTTGGAAGTGTACTAACAACCAACTGAGCACTGTCAAGCCACAGCTCTATAGAAACTAGAGATTCAGAGAGCCAGGCTCCCATATTCAGGAAATACTCCTTTTCATGCTTGTAAAGTACTGTGAAAACCTACAGCTCTGCACAAGTATTAGCTTATTTTTTTTGTGTTGGTATTACAAACTTTGCCAACAGTGAAAATGTCAATGAAAAAGGCATTAACAATAATTCTTAGAAGTGGGAAATAGCTAGAGGCTGGGCTCTGCCTATATCAACATGTGCCTCGTTACAGGAAGTGTTTAAACAAGCAGGGGCTGCCCAGATTGGAGATAAGAAGGGCTTAACATTTAGAACCATGACCACATTAAGGTTCATTGGTCTCAAAGGAGCTGTTCAGAGAAGGCTGGAACATAAACTCAGCAACTCAGCAATAGCTAGTCTTCATTAGCACCTCCCAGAACACTGGCAGCAAGTAAGAAATTGCTGTTCACAACTTGTCTCAGTCCAGGAAGTTTGAAACAGAGTGAGAACAGATACTTACTTGGACTACTGCTACTACACTGTGTCTGACAGAAGGGTTTTCTATTACAAGTTCCTCACAAAACATTGCAAGAAAGGGGAAACAAAAGATGCACAGGACTTTTCCTTTGTAACACCTCCTCTTGTGCTATCAAATTAATTCCATTCTGGCTACGTGACCCTTCCAAGCAGTAGATCAGCAGTCAAGCATACTCTGGTAACAACTCTTGATACTCAGTGGATGAAAACTGACTCCAGTAAAATGACCATGGGTACCACAAGAAAGTTTTTTTTAAAAAAAAAAAAAAAAAAAAAAAAAAACACAACAACATAAAATTAAGTGAAAAACACTTCTCTGTCTCTTGCCCTGTGTCTTCACATTTGTCGGTAACAGTCCTTGAGAACTGTTGCCCTCCCCTCTGCCTACCGCAGTAACCACTCCATAGCCATTAACAGAGACTTCCCCTGTGGACAGTCATATTCTCTAGCTAAGAGGATAACACGCATGAGAGAAATACAGAAGTATGTCTGAGGGAGAGAAATTTTAAAAAATCAAATGCAAGCACATCAAATCAGGATTATTTTACACATGAAATATCAGGCCTCTGTACGCTGGGAGACAACTGTGCACCTCCTCTAGACTACAGAATTCTATGCTTTTTTTCCAAATCTTCCCAACTGGGAGATGTGAAACTAGTCAGCAACTTAAGTGGCCTGTGGCATTCAGTCAACACTTACAGACTTAAGTCAGCTCCCATCATACTCCGTGTTTCTCTGACAGAGCTCGATTTATACCCTTCCACACATTTCAGCTGCTCCAGGTAGTATTTTTAACTGCCATTTTCTCCCATTGGTCTGATGTGTACTGTGGCCCCTTCACACCACATAGGCGTTCCCCACTGCTAGCTGTTATCTCATTTAACTGCCAGACCTGTAGGTGACCCCACCACGTCAACGCATTCATCGTCGCTGAAAACATCAGACTAATGCTGGAATTACAGCTGCTGGCACCAACACAGTGCCATAACTGGAGGTGCCCACAGGAATGTGCCTGTGGCAAAGCCAAAGGCTGACCACAGTTGTTCAAATCACTTACATCGCTGCACACCACAGGTATCTGCTGAGTGCTTTATATTTCTCGATCTCAAATCTTAAGCATGTAAATTAGAGCTGGAGAGAATTACTCATACACAACAGGTCATAAACGGAGTGAAGGAGTACACTGAACTAAATTTTTGCAGTTTCCTTTGTGCACAAGAAGGCCAAGAAGCAGAACTGGTCTCTCAAACTGGCAGCAAGAGAATCTCTGCAGCAGATGGAGTGATCCAGTGATGGATCCCTGTTCTCCCCGGCAGAGAGGCTGGCACTCTGATAGTTATGATCTAGTAATCCATCACCAGCATTTCATTGCAAAATTCTTTCTCCTCNTAGAGCTGGAGAGAATTACTCATACACAGCAGGTCATAAACGGAGTGAAGGAGTACACTGAACTAAATTTTTGCAGTTTCCTTTGTGCACAAGAAGGCCAAGAAGCAGAACTGGTCTCTCAAACTGGCAGCAAGAGAATCTCTGCAGCAGATGGAGTGATCCAGTGATGGATCCCTGTTCTCCCCGGCAGAGAGGCTGGCACTCTGATAGTTATGATCTAGTAATCCATCACCAGCATTTCATTGCAAAATTCTTTCTCCTCTTGTCCTTTTAAGCATTCAGTTATGCCATAAGCAGGCCAGAGAGGACTGGGATCCTGGCATTAAGTGCTGCACACACAGGTTACAGCAGCGGTGGGGATGACAGAAACGGGGTTTATATTCCGGGTGATTCACCAAAGGTAGGAATGTTGAAAAAACTGCCAAGGAACTTTTTCACATTCAGACTAGCAAGCACTCTCTATCCGCACTGGCATTTGGCTCTATTCATCAGAGTTCAGAATGCCAGTTAATAGCCAGACAAAAAGGAAGCTAGCAGTTGGAGATGAACTGAGCACCGTGTTTCACTTGAACTAAATGTGGTTAACAGTTAATAACACAGTGTAACACAGATAAATGTGTTTAAAAATTGATGGCATGTTTGTTACCAGTGATTAAATGAAACCAGGCAGTTGCAGGGAGGAAAACACTAGAGAATATCTAAGAGCCAAAAGGACAAGGCAAGGAGAAAGAGCTGATCCAGGACAGCAAAGAAGACTTCTTCAAAAATCTACTAAGCTGACTTCACTTGTGTGTTTTATTTGACTTAAAACATGGCCATGGCAGCCTCACCTGGTAGAGCAAGTACTACTGACTGCCAGAAGACAACAGAAAAGGACAAAATCAGCAGTACAATCTGACTGGCAACAGAGCACTGAAAGACTGCTTTTATGAAACAGGAAGAGTCGCTTCTGCTAAAATGATGTACTTAGGCAGGTAGCAAAGTAAAAGGCAATAGAATATACCAACATTAGAACAAGGTAAAGTAGAAGGGCCCAGAAACATGACCATCTTATGGAGAACATAGGTGAATTACCCGCTGTCCCTCTTTGTTCGGGAATGCTGAGAACTCATGCACACACTTTGTTCGAAAACTGAAGAGCTCTGTTTGTTCCTGTGAGCAAGGATTACCTTTTTGCTAAGCTGTTGATTTTCCTTTTCCAGTTCCACAAACTTTAGGCTGCTCTCTCTGGAGGTCAAGGAGGCATCTCTCAGCTCTTGGATTGTGTTCTGCAAGCTCTGATTATCCTTCTCCAGCTTCAGTATGCGACTCGAAGCACATTCATTCAACTCAAACACAAAAGACTTCCTAGCTGTTGACACATGAGAATCAGAAGGTCACTAATCAATTGACAAATATCTTCCTTTCTAGATGCATAAGATTCACTTTTAGGAAGATAATTGCAGTCAGATCCTTATCATTTCAGCTTGACTGTTATGTAAACACTTTGTTTAAATAGAACCCATTTCTACAGATGATAATTAAAACCTTTAATAAATAGGGATGTATCTGAACAGATAACATACTTCAAAGCTACTTAATTTCTTACATCTCCTAAAGTCACTTCAGCTATGTTAGTAGCACATTTTATGTTAATAACAAAATATACTTTGATACCCTTTTACCAGAGGAAATAAACCAAGGCAGAAAGCAAAACACTGAAGAGTGTTTGTGAAAACACCAAGATGATGCACTTTCCAAAAGCCAATGAAAGCTTAGGTATTTGATTATATTTAGTCATGGAAAAAACTTACAAAATTGAGCTCCAAAGCTCATCTTCACAGCTACTTCCATCAAGAATATGCTGAATCAGGGGGGATATTTTACTATCAGGTGCACAAGCACAAGACAGCCACCAGAACATTGATCAGAGAATTCTCTGAAGTTCAAGACTTAAAACTAACAAAATTTTTGCAAGTTTTACAACAGATGTTATTATACTCTAAATGTAACTTAACTCCCAGCACCAAAACCTGCATTGCTCTTCATTTCTCTAATAAGTACCTGAATAATTAAAAAATATAAAAGCTGAAGAATAAAACTAGCATCCTTCTTTCTATTACATCAATAATGAGGCAAAAAAAGGAAACAAGCAAAAATATGCTATTTGAAACAAGACAGAAAAACAGACTGTTTAACATTTTCCCAAAATATTGTTCAACAAAATTTTTAAGTTTTGAGGCAACAGTGCTTCTTCCTCACTATTTCAATAAACAATATCCTTGATTACAAATAAGTAGGAATAGAGTGCCGTTCATTTCTCAGGCTAAGGTAAACCTGCTCTGCATGATTATTTATTGAAAGCAACAACTAATTATTTAGACACTAATCACAGCAAAAAGAGTTCAGATTAATTTTACAAAACAAAGTATTCTTCTAGATAGCTTTACTGAAAACAGAACATCTGCTTACTCAAATCTATTCCTTTATTTTCAGTTAAACTGTTCCTGGTATGCAAAGCAAATATGCAATTCTTAGCAGAATCAGGTGAGTAATCAATAAAATCTGCACACTGAACTGCATGAAATATCCTGCATTTCCCAAGTTCTCTTGAGCATTGCTGTTCAGACTGGTGTTACAAATAGAATGAATGTCAGACACAGAAACCAATGATAAAACCTGACTAGTGAGAAGGGAGCATTAGTTATGTTTGTGGTAGTTATGGAAATCAAATCAACCATTCAAAAAAAAAAAAAAAAANATAAAAAAAAAAAAAAAAAACAAAAAAAAAGAACCAGTATCTAGTAAAAATAAATGACTTCACCATTCACTACTTCCTGGGATTTAAAGACCGGCTAATTGTCTGCACTAGTTGTACTAAAGAATACTAAAGATCACAGACTCCTCCCAGCCATTCAGTTGGAAATATCCCATATTCAGTGGGACATTTCTGCTGTGTCATTTACAAAGCTTTCTTTTTTCAATTTTTTAAAAACCATTTTAAAGTCACTCTTTCAGTGACAACCAAAATAAAATGAAAACATTTTACTCTTTTTCATAAGAAAGGGAAAGAAGCTAGGAGGAATGCATTTTAGAACTTCCCAGAAGAGTCAGGTGGCTCAGCAAGGGAACCTCTCCAAATGAACTATCCAATCTTGGACTCTTGTTCCATTTGCATCCAAGTGACTTCTGGACTCTTTCAGAGACCACAAACAGAAGCACAACAGCAGCTGTCCCAACTGGTACTCACTGTCTGCAAGATCTGTGCTTTTAGACAGTTGTTCTAGCTCCCAGCCTAGGTGTGCAGATTCATTCATGCTCTGTTTCTGTGCAATCTCCAAGACCATATTCTCCTCCAGAAGCTCTTCAATTCTCTTCTTGTCCGTGTCCCGATCCTGTGCAAGACGTATGTGAATGAAAAAGGGTATGCCGCTTATCTAAGATGGTTCTGTCCACTGAACTGCTAAACGGAGCAATACACACTGAGGGCAGAACAGCCTTGTTAAACAAAGTGTGCTGTCATACTAAAACGCAGTACACTAGACGTACAGTTTCAAACGTTTGCTGCAGCCCTGGTTATAGT
>VXAV01011964.1:45697-63197 GCA_013399715.1 Alectura lathami
CAGAGAAGGAAAACAATGCACGTGCTTACATGTGCTAGGTTCACATAAAGACTTGTTTCTTTTGCTCTCCTGCAATAGCTCCTTAAACCTCTTCCCGCTGCCACAGCTGATTTGTACATAGGCTTTCAGAAACTACTTACAAGTTTGGTCACAGTTCCTGAAGCTCGTCACAGTATCATACACAGAGCACCCTCCATATTCGTTGCACAAGCTACCAAGTATGTACGTGAACAACAAGATGGAAAAGATTTTCAAGTGCCCATTTAATAGCTTTCTGCACTGATGCACAAAGCTAAATCCACTTTCTTCTCAGTTACTGATGTGGCATTACTCACTAACAACCTTGAGAAGTCCCTATGAGCCTTGGGATATCGTACTACCATAGAAAAGTGGTTTATACCCCACTCCATGCACCTACTCGTTGCTGAGCCTCTGTGAAATTAGTTCAGGTCTTAAGACTTAGAGCTTAGGAAGCCAACTGCACCAGTAAACACCACGAGATGAATGAGCACTGTACAGTCTAGTGGGAAAGTATCTCTACCATTGTACATCTCCGCACAAATCCTGCAACTTGGAACAGTAAGCCTAACAGTTTTTGAGGCAGTGGGAGGAATCTGAACAGCCACTAAACTCAACTCCAGCCTTTCTTTGGGATGGGTGCAGGACTTGAGACACTAACAGAAAACTCCATGGACAAAGGAGAGGTGGATACTGGCTACTATGCACAGCCTTCGTGTTACTGTATGACCACAAAAACAAGACAGAATGGTGCCCTGTGCTGAATGTATCAGCATGAAACCAGTGGAGTTTGCTCGATGCTGCCACTGGACAAGTCTGCTGGTTGACGGCTGTGCCAAGGCTTGATCAATGTTGGAAGAGGGAGTGGTGAGAATGTGAAACACTCTGGCTATTCTAGACCAAAGAGCAGCCTGCAGACAGCTGTGCAATCCTGCCACGTATTAGAATAGCTCTGTCTCTACGGCAGCAACAACTTTTGCCATAGCCCACACTGTTCCCCAGACTTAGAAAAGTGCTCCATTGGTGGGAAAAATGCTTTGTCCTATCCACCGCTGCATCTCAAGGAGGTGCCTTTGGAGAGCCAACACTCACCTCCAGCATTCAATACTTTCATCAAAAACTGGCAGAGTAGAAAAGGGGGGTGAGGAAAGTTTGAACTTACGCAAAGATCTCTTTGCTGAATGACAGCAAGATTAGCATGCAGACAGCAAAACAGTAGACTGCTGGCTCCAGGACAAGCAAGGAGGCTGAGAACTCCAGAAAAGAAATAGCTACAAGAGTGAGAACTGTACTCTCCTAGCTACAGCTAAAATCTCTGAGCAGGAGGTAGAAGCTAAGCAGCTCAGGTGCACAGTCACAAGGAAAATACCAGGATGCCATGCTGGTAGCTCATGTGCCAGGCTAAAGCATGACTGATTTGCCAGCTTGAGGGAGGAAGACAGAGAGAGGCAGAGTTTCATATCCTCTAATGTAAATTTGGAATTCCTGAGAGAGGAGGCAGGTTTTGTAGGCTATTACTGCATTTAATAACCAATCATCTTTGTGGATCTGTTCATGAGGACCAGCAGACAGCTGACCCCTGAAGTGAGAAAGGAAAATAACTGCCTGCAAAGTAGGGTTTATAGAGCTGAAATAACTCATGTTCCCAGCCTGACAAACGTGAGCTTCAACATTGCTCTTGCATTTCAGACCTGGGGTTTTATCTAATTATAGCGAGGGGTCAGTTACAGAACCACAATGTGTTTAGCAAGTCTGGATATTTGTTTGACTTTGGCGGATGTGTTATGTTACTTGAATTATTGAGAGTTTAGGTGTGAAGAGCTCAGAGAAATAGAAGGAAAGAAAATAAGGCCAATCTGACCTAAATTTAAGGTCAGCCGTGCTGTGAACAACGTGTTTGTCTGGATGATCTCCAAGGCCCCTTCCAAGCTAAATTGTTTAGTAATTGCAGGATGGGCATAGCTGCAGGTAACTAGGATGAATAACTGTTATTACTGTTAGTATCGGAACAAAGGTATACATTTCTCATTGACATACCCTACTGAAGGCGCTAAGGAAGATCCAAATTTTCTCTCCTTTCTACCACTAGCAACAGTTGCAAAAAGAGATGTCTAACATTTGTCATCTGAGGTCATGCTTAAAAATGCCCAGCCACTTCAAGAACAACTGCAGCTGCTACAAAGGAAACCACTCAGACATTCATTTAGTTGATTTACGTATGACATTTCAGATGTTGGTCAAATGGTCAACTCCGGAACACAGACATTTTATCTAAGAGTAAATTTTCAAGGCTAGAATGAAGGTCTGGATCCTAGAGGAAGAATCCAGAAAAGGTCTGTCCTGTTTAGCCACATAATGCTGCACTAAGCAGGCTTTATTAAAACTAATAGGTATTTATTTTTTGTGCACACCAAGTCTTTCTTGCCACTGAAAGAAGTTTTGATGTTGCTATGAGTCAGTAACTATGATGTATGTTACAGAATTTCCACTTGCTCTCATGTTTTGCTACAGTCAGCCCAATGACAAATGACACATGAACTTGTAACACAACAAAAGCCAAACATTAAGGATTACTCAGCAAATCTTTATCTTGATTTTCACTTGCCTCCATGCGAGCTTTGTAAAAATCCACATCATGAAGCTTCTCTTTACACCGAACAAGTTCCATCTCAAGTCTCTCCACGCGGTTTGCCTTTTCTCTTAGGGAATCCAGTTCATCTCTATATGCTCGGGCAGAGCGAGCATCTGAGGCCAGGTGGATATTCTGAGAGAGATGAGGGATGAGCAGGGAGAAAAATCTAAGTTAAAAACATAGTGAAAGCATGTTCTTTAAACTTTTCTTTTTCTTAAGAGTAGGCAAATAACATTCTCCTGGTGCAAGAGTAAGAGAATCCTCCTACCAGCCAATACATTTGCTGTAGGATTGAGAGGTACTTCAGCCAGCCAGGAGTTACAGTTCCAATACCTGATGCTGCATAAGCTTCAGGCATTACTGGGCTATTTGCAAGCTAAACAGATGAGACTGCACTCACTAGTTAAGTGGGAAGCATAGCATTGCTATGCCGCAGTCATAATTGTCAAACAGCTTGCTGGAGTAACTTGAATTCTTCATTAAAAATACACAGAACAGCATTTTTTTTTTAGCTTCACAGTGAAAGAGGTATTTTTAAATAGGGAAGTCTGTCACAGCAAAATCAGCCCACCTTACCTCTTGTTTTATTTTTTGCAGCTCTAGTGTGAGCTGCTCGACTTCATGTTTAGAATCCACAAGCTGCTCAGACTTCTCTTCCCTGAAAAGGATTAGAAAAAACTTAGTAAGAAATACTTTTTTTTTTCCTGAAACAATATTGGTTGTATGGATCAGAAAAGGAAAATAGAAGTCTCCTAGCATATTCTGAACATGCAGCTTCCTTGATGGCATGCCAACTTCATAAAAACAAGATGAATTTTCTCGTGATACCACACCACACACATCACAAACATGAAATTGCAAGCTCTNTTTTAAAAGATTACCCCTGTTTAAACCTCATCATTGGTGCTAGCACCATCATAGCTAGCTTTGCAGTCCTCTAGACTTCCCACTAATAATAATAAGTGCAGATAGCCACTGGCTTTTTAAAGAAGGGAAGAGAAAGACAGACAAAAAAAGAAATTAACCATCACTCTGTATTTAAAGATGAGTTAAAAAAGAAGAAAGACGGAACATCCCCTCTAACTTCCTACTACTATGAAGAAAAAATGTGAGACATGATTCTGAGAGCTCTCATGGAAGTCAATATACAGAAGCTGCTAGGCAACTGCACTTTCAAGATGCACAAGACTTAATAGACAAGTCTCTCTAGAAGCATAAGTCACTGGTGACTCACAGCTCCTGCCGAACTCTTCTCAGCTTAGCCTTTGTGTCTGCCAGCTCAACTGCAAGGTGCTGCTTGTCTTCATTAGAAAGAGGGTTGGCTGGGTTTGGTGAAGAATCTGGACTTGGTGCCTTCAGAGGACTTGGTGGTTGCTGAGACTGTAGATAGTCCCTCTCCTGAGTGAGATCTACAATTACCTAGAAATACAGAGAAGCACATAGTGTCACAAGAGAAATAACTAAACATTGTTTTTCAAGCATCTAAAAATGATGTATAGATGTAAGAAATTATTAATCTGTTATTATATGTAATTCAATTGATAGTCAGGTGGAAAGTTTAGACAGAGGAGGAAAGGAATTTCTACCACTAAAACACTGGTTCCAATGCTCAAAATAAGCAGCCTATTTTGCTTGGAGAATTCTTATGAACTGCAATCACTACCAGTTTTCACCAACACAATCACATAGTCAAATGCATAACAGAAGACTGAAAGGCTAAAAGAAGTGGAGAAGCCTCCAGCAGAGATCTGAAGTGAGACAAACCGATGAGTCTGGCTCCACACAGAAAAAAAAAAAAAAACTAAGGCACTGGAACCCATAACAGTGGATATCACCAGAGAGGACAGGTAAGCAGTCTTATTGGTTGTCTTATATCAATTATGAGGAAAGGTTGAGGGAGTTGGGATTGTTCAGCTTGGAAAAGAGAAGGCTCCAGGGAGACCTCATATCGGCCTTCCAATACTTGAAAGGAGCTTACAGGCAGGAGGGGGACTGACTTTTTACACAGGTGGATAATGGTAGGACAAGGGGGAATGGGCTAACACTGAAAGAGGGGAGGTTGAGGTTGGACATCAGGAAGAAATTCTTCCCTGAGAGAGTGGTGAGGAGCTGGACCAGGCTGCCCAGAGAAGTTGTGGCTGCCCCATCCCTGGCTGTGTTCAAGGCCAGGCTGGATGGGTTCCTGGGCAGTTTGATCTAGTGAGCTAGTGGCTGGCAGCCCTGTCCACGGCAGGGGGCTTAGAACTAGATGATCTTTGAGGTCCCTTCCAACCCAAGCCATTCTATGATTCAATCTCACTAAGACAAATGGTTAAGCAGACATGCAGAAGCAAAAATCTCAAGACAAAGTCACAACTTCAAATATTTTGGTCTCTCCATTGCATGCACTCCACTTACCAATCATTTCACCACACTTTAGTGTTTATGTGAGAACAGAGATGACAAAAATCTGTCTGAGGTGTAGTAGAAAAGCACAGAAGAAATAGAAACCCAGTGCACGAATAAAAAACAGGACAACAGAAGAAGAGGAGCCTGCATCTGCTGCTCAACATGTGTAGTATATGAGGGAGATAGAAGTCATCATACCTCCGTGCACTCATCTCTCTCATCAATGAGCCTCTTGAGGTGGAAAACCATATTCCTGGAGAGAGACTCCAGTTCTTCTGGGGCCATGTCTGGGAGCTCCAGCCACTGCAAGTCGAAGACATTCTCCTGATTGTGAGTCACCTAGGAACAAGGAAAAAGAAGTCTTTCCACTGGCTGATCTGCAAATTTGTTTGCTATATATGTTGCATCCCCCAGGTTCTTCCACTGATCTGCTAAGGAACACACCACGTTTCACCAAAAACATGTCAGAAATAACATAGACATTGAGTAGCTTAACTGTAACGCCACCCAGCAATTTCTGGTATTCAGATTTTTATTTATTTTTTCTAATTATTAAGGCTGATGACTTTTAAAAGCAATCAGATACAAGCAAGCACAAGTCCTGCTGCTGATACGTTAGAAACTGTCTTAATTCAAGCACTGAGGTGGTTGCTACAGGAATTAGAAGGACCTGCTAATACTAAGAAGCCCTGATTTCAATGAATTTGCAGCTGATAGAGCTAGGAGGATCTGACCTTATTAGAAATCTGTTTGTTGCTAGCAGTGTTTCTTTTCACTGGTACCTTTCCCAGACTTATTTCCTCCAATTCATTTGTCAGAAATCTCACGCAAGCAAAAAGGCTCTCAAGCTCAGCTAAAGAATGTTCCTGCTTTTGGTGTGCTTAGTTCCTTTTTTTTTTTTTTTTTTTTTAAGTGTTAATGAAAAAGTTCCTGTCTTAGACTTCCACAATTTGTTCCTTAAATCTCAGTGCATCAGGCTTTTTACAGATGCACTAAGGACACCAGACCTCACTCAATGCCTGTTTCATAGCAAGGTGCACCCATTCAGAGACTTTTCCTCAGGGCTTCTCTTTGGATCTCTAAAGCAAGCTTGTTCCTAAAGGCCACATGTAGTCCTTTTTACAGAAGTCCAAGAATAAACTTATCATCAGATCAGGCTTCTCTTTATAAACAAAGCATATGTCTGATTTCAGCTGCAGAGTACAATTTTCAAGACCATCTGAGTCAGGAGCCCACTGACTGAGGCACACCACAGGGGAGCCACAGCACTAAGGGACTGCCTACACCATCACTGCAAATGGGACTTCAGCTCCTAAGCCATGTACACTTTTTGAAACTGTTACACACATATCCTTACAACAATATCTTACACAACCTGTAAGAGGAAAGTGAGACATTTACATTTTTGCAATACAGTGACAATTTAAAAAAACACCTACCATTTTCACCTTCTAATGTGATTACAGTCACATATTCACAGAACAATCTTTTTTTTTCTCTGATGTTCATGAACTCCCTATGGAATTTCAAGCATCAGTGTATTACATAAATACACTGACCTGTCAAGTCAAGGAAAGGAGATGATAAAAAGTCAAAATAGAAAACAATGAAAGTCCCACCTCCTGAATGTGTGACACAATGGCAGCTTGGGTTTCAATATCCAGTTGTTTTATTCTTTCAATAAACTCTTCTTTTCTTTCACACTGTTAAAATAAAACAGTGAAACTCCTTGAAACAGTGCTACATATGTTAAAACTTACTACAGCATTTTTCCTCAAAAAATATCTACATTCACTACATTACTAATGACAAAACGATCTACACTTTATCATGCTAGAAGTAATAACACTGTTGTATCATATGGAGCATGAACTGAATTATGCCGTAAATTATTTGAAGTCTTTTACAGTCAGTGCAATTAAGGCTAAGAAAGTAAGGCTAAAAATGTCTGGGTTTGCTCTTTTAAAAGAAGACGTGGGGCAACAGCCAGAGGAAATCATCATGGCTTCATTAATGGAGCTACACAAACATACAGCAGGTGAGTACAAGACCTACATTTACACTGCATCGTTTAACCTGTCTGCTTTTCTGTCTGCATTCTGCATGGCTTTGGCAAGGAAAAAAGATGCATCCCTTTATTTGTTTGTTGGACTAATTCAACATATGCTTTAGATAAAAAAATAGGGTTGGGAAACATTCTGGATAAAAATGAATGGCAAGACGAACAGATTTTAGTAAATCTTTTACTAAAGCTTTTAAAGGAATCAGACATCTGCTATCAATATATCAGCAACTGTACACTAATAACATTAGTTATTAGTTGTTACAGGAAAGCAATGGAGGAGTTAAACATGAAGTTGGTTTTTTTTTTTTGTTGTTGTTGTTGTTTTTTTTAACTGCTTGTTCTGCCATTTACAGTGGCTCTTTGGGGTCTAGTTCTGAGTCTCACTATTCACTTCACTGGAAAGAACCTCAGACCTGTAGATGGGGACTGAGGAGGCACGCCAGCTTGCCAACTCAGACCCTTACTCTTTGTGTTGTAACACAGCACAGAGACACAGTTCAGAGCAGCCACATGAAGACAGCATTACCCTGACATAATTGACTTGACATAGCTGAGCAGGGCAAGTGTCCTAAGGCATGACAAAAACACTAGGGAGACCTACAAACAAGGTCAATTATAAACGAAGGCTAGCCCGCAACACGCCTATTGTTCACCACCATGGAAGTTCGGTGGGCAGAAAGAACACTGATTTCTTTATCTGGTAACTGTCTACTTCTGGGGAGTTTCCCATATAGGTCGCCTGCCCATTTATTTTAACAAACGCCACATAAAAATCCCCACATAAATATACAAAGTAGCTATTCATTTCAGATTTTCTAAGCATAATATTTAATCAAATGATTATGCAAATAAAGTCAGGCTTCATTAAACAGATGTTTAGACTGTTAGCTTATCTACTACTACTACTGCATATGCATTTTAAAACAGTAAGAAAATAAACCAGCAACATTTTTGATATTCTGTTCTGTTTGATATAGCTGTTCACAGCTTCTCTGTACACACTCTGTTATCAAAGTAGACTACTTAGTTGCAAGAGTACACAGCCTGGGGCCAACTGAAGCCTTGGTAACAAACTGAGGCACACACAGTGTGCTTCCTTTCCCTGTGCTGTCTTTTCCCCCACAATCATTTCATTCACCTACTGCATCCTTTCACAATTTTAATTCATAAGCTCTCTACAGCTGGAAATTTGCTCATGCAGCAATGATCTTCGGGTGAATTTTCTCACAAATAACAACAGATTCAAAAAAGTATTATTTTTCAGGCCTTTAATGAAGACTCACCTGCACAGCACATCCCAGAACCAACAACAGCAGCTTCTTAATTTCATCCATACTTTTACCTAGAGAGGAAAAATGAGAATCAGTACAAATATGCCACATAAATTATTTGCAAATCATCTCCAAAATATTCTCGTCAGAACAGAAATACCTCCTTTAAGCAAGAACCTGTTCATGTATACGCCTGTTATACCGTTACCATACTTTCCATGTAACAATACAGTTCTTACCATTAAAATCCCAAGTCCAGCAGGACTTTTTTTCCCTTCTATGTGCCATCCCAACCTACATTTTCGAGTTTTCTTCTGACTGATGCAGCAATTTTTTTTTCCTTTAAATTGTTTGTGCATATAAGCAACGCTTGCCTCTTGTTTTGTGATTAACAAGGGTGAAAAACAAAAACAAAACAAAGCACATCATGGGCAGGAGTAAAGGATGTTACGCTCATCGGACAAGCTCGTTCTAAATTTTGCGTCTGTAAAGTGGTTGCTACTCAGCCTTCCCAAAATGGAAAACCATTCTGTGCACACAGTTTCTCTCTTAGTAGAGATACTCCTGCAACTAGCTCTGCCTCTACTCCGCACCAGAGCATGCTCACACTTGGAAGCAGAAGGCCCATGTGCTGAGAGGGATAATGCAGGAGCAAGTTTGGGGTGAGGTGCAGCTGCAGCTCACCAGGTGCCCTGGAACCACACAGGGAGGAGGAGGAGGAGCATGCAGGTCGCCAACAGCCCCACGCCACCTCCCAAGGCTGGGAGAAAGCAAGCCACACTCAGGGAACTGGCATGGCTCTGAGCCAGCTCCGGGTCCCCCTTCAACAGGATTTGTGTGTAGATGGTCGGGTGGTAAAGAAAATTATGCGTATCAAAGAGAGACACGGGGGGCTGGACGCCAAAGAGCTTCACAAAGGATCAAAATTCATCATGTAGTTAATACAAGACCAAGGCTCAAAATGAGATGTTCAGGAAAACCCTGTCCTTGTCCACACTGAGGGAGGAGAAGGAAAGAAATAGGCCATTTCTCTCATCCCCGCACAACTGCTACCTGACAGAGCTGTGGGATAAATGTTCCCACCTCATACCCTGCTTCACCCAGGCATCCAATTGCTCCTATCACTGGGTAGACACGATGACCACCATAGAATCATAGAACTGTCTGAGTTGGAAGGGACCTTTAAAGGCCACCTAGTCCAACTACCCTGCAGTGAACAGGGACACTTACACCTGGATCAAGTTGCTCAGAGCACTGTCCATGCCCCTCCACCAACACACCCCCAAGGCTGCACTGGCAGACGAGTGCTCAAACCCCAGCTCTAGCACCAAGTTACACTGTGCACCACAGCTACCCTCCAGGTGAGCCTGCTGGCTCAAAGCTATTCAATTCAGAAAGCACCACAATTACTTCCCAACAGTGAGTGCACCTATACTATTCTCAAGACATGGGAATTACTTCAGCTATTCAAACCACTCCGTACTTTGCACCAGAGGCAGCAGGCTTGTTTTTCTCTCTGTGAGATAACAGATGTTCATCAGTGATACTGCATGACCCTGCAAGGTGAAATACCTTTAGCTGTCACTGCAGGGTAACTTAACGAGGTCAACCTCGTTCTCCCACCAGGGCCCAGCCTTCACTGGAAATACACCCAGAGACCTTGTTCCCATCAGAAGGAGAACACAGCGGGGACACGGCAAGCCCCTTGGCAGGGGAACCCAAAGTGGAGTTTACATAAAGCAGAGAAAAATTAGAAGATTTGAAGTAATAGTGAGCTTATTAGATTGCTGTTGTTCCAAAGCCAACATTTTGCAGCCTTACCAAGAGCACCCTCCTATAACCCAGGACATGAGCACTTAGGTCTGGGGCAGTTCTTGGCAGACAGGTAGCCACAAGCTGAAGAGAGAAGGGACTGGATTCAAATTAGCACTTCAGCCAAAAGGTGCTAACAAAAAAAATTGGGAGGCTTTGCACCTTGTTGAGAGTTCCAGGGCAGCTGCTCTCAGGCTACATATTTGCACCTGCCAGGGAGCTGGCCACCTGGGGGATGTGTGCAGAGACCATCTGCTTTCCCCAGCAGATTCGGTGGGAGGGGGAAGCCCAGCCACCACCTGCAGGCCCCAGAGCCTGCCCTGCCTAGGGACCAAAGCACACAGGAGACAGACAGATGGCAGGATCCAGGAAGAAGGCGGCAAAGGGATTAGGAGGCACAACAAAAGAGGAGGATGGAGGTACAGGGATGCTACAAAGGACTGAAAAAAATAAAAATGAGAGCTGGCTGGGAGGAGAAGTACAGACATGAAATAAAATGTAATAAATAAACAAACTAATTAAATAAAAGGGAAGAAGAGCCCAAGCATGTGAAATTTTAAGCTTGCGCAGCTTCTCTATGTACTTTTCTACTCCCATTTTCCTCCAGCAAAAGAGAGGGAATGCTGGTTTGTGTAGTGCTACATGCAGCAGCCAGTAGAAAGGCTGGGGAGGGGTGAAGCACACAAGCACTGTTTTTCCCAGCTGTAGCAACATCCTGAATAAGAAAAGCCTGACTTCTAAATTTACACTATTGAGGCACTGTTTTGTTATTAACTTTATATTTTATGAACCTTTGTGTCTCCAGAGGATTGTGAAACAAAATGAGGAAGGAAATCAGACATGAAAAAGGACCCCAGTGGGAGCACACTTTTTTTAGGATTTTAATGAAAAACAGTTTCTATAGATATTTACCAGCAGGGATTTGGGGCTCACTCATTCATAAACTTCACATGTAAATTGAAAAGGGGATCTACACAGCAAAGTATTTGTTTGTTTTGAAGAGACAGAAATGAGCCTAATACATCAGACACACAAGACCACATTTCCATTCCTGTTCTAAAAAAAAAATTAAAATCCCCTCTCCTCCCCCAAAGAATTCTGCCTGTTGACAGACGTGCTGCTGATTTTCATGTTGAACACAGGGCACTGGTGGTGCAGTAGCAAATTGAAAAGATTGTTCAAGAAAAACCTCAGAGGAAGACAAAACCAGAAAATTTAATGGTGTGATGAAGAGAAGCCTGTAACATCAGCTGCATCAATATGCTTTCTAAACCCTGAAGAAGCTTTCAGGTTTCTTCCAAGACTTCATCTTCTCTCAAACAATTTGTGCAATTTTTATACTTGTGTCCAATGACCTGAAGAAGGCAAATCTGGCATTGCCTGGAAAGCTCATAAAGCTCCTGAAACAAGTAGACATGCACCATCTCCAATGCAAAAGCCCAACTTCTACAGCATTTTTAGTAGTAACAGATCTGTCTTCTCAATAGTCTCATGTTCCAAGTACAGCTGCAGAAGCCCTCAGCAGTCCCAAATGCTGAGTGCCAAATGGGAGCTAAATAGCAAGAACAGCATATTCTCAGCTTTAGAGCTGCTCAGTTGATAATTTAAAACATGTAACAGATCACTTGGCTGTGTTTTATTTAGAAGGACAAAGTGAAATCTGCAAATCATGCTGTCGAATAGACAGCTATGAACAACATGCTTAGTTAAAAAAAAAGAAAACCATAATGTGGACTTGTTCCAAAGAAGAAGACACTGAAATTGTTACAGAGGGAATCACATTGAACAACCCAACAGCTCTCTGTCTGCTCTAGGATCTAAGGAGTTAATGCAGTCGTTAGGAGCCTTCCCAGACCAAGCACTACATAGCAACGCATTACTTATTCCAGGAATGCGATCACGGGATCAATTTCTCCTCCTCCAGTTAAGGGAGGGGGGGGTCTTTCATTCAGATACCTCACCTACAGGGCAGGGAGAGCAAAAAGTGGGATTTGATCACCGGCTCCGAGATCCAACCCCCATTCTGGCCGCCTGCACCTCAGCCTCCAGCCCCAGGGGCTGCAGATCCCCTTCAGCACTCTGATAGAGAGAGAGGTTTATCCTCCACTATTGCCGCTTTTAAACACTTGCCTCCTATAATTAATGTCTGCCTCATCTCTTCTCCCCATACTGCTGTCATGCCCAGCCTCCTCACTCCTCTGTCAGCTTTCCCTGGGGCTTCTCTGTATTCATGCCAAAAGCACCATTTCCCATGCTGATGACTGCTTTGTCCTCACATCTCTATTCAATCTGCAGCCCTCCTTTAGCGCTCTCACTGACAGAGAGAATATCTCATTTCATTTGTTTTTCCTCTCATGCCTACCTCTCACTCTTCTCTGCAAAACACCCAGTAACACAGACAACAATCCAGCAGCTACCTGGGTCATCATTCACCCAAGACACAGCCTACTCCTGCACTCAGCTTTGTTGTGAATTTCTTTCTATTGATTTTAGTAACTTCTCCTCAGACCTCTCCTCCCTGTTGCCTCTTTCGAGGCTTCCTATTAGCCCTGAGCCAGGTCCCTCTTTCTGAAGTCTCCTCTCGCTCTTTGTTTCCCTAACCATTTCTTCAGCACTTACTACCTTAAATTCTATCCTCAAAAAGCTCCAATCAGTCCTCGAAAGCAATATGTAATAAGGTTAAATAAGAGCTTCACAACTAGATGGCTGAAAAAGATGCGATGTCTGCGTGTAAAAATACTTTTATACACCAATATTGTATACATATTTTTACACGCAGACACTGTATCATTTTCAGCTATCTAGTTATTATGTTCTCATTTTTTATCCTCTCTCATGTTCTCTTGAATAACATCAACAGCAAGTCAGTGACAGATAAACAAATAAAAGAAGCAATGAAAACATCACAGTTCAAAAGATATCAAAGTGAAGCAAATGTCTGGTTGTAATTAGAGGAGCTGGCCAGCATCTTTCCTACAACAGAAACATCAGGTGCTTTCTTCAAAGCTGACAAGCACCAAGCCAGTGCTGGGAAATATACATAAGCACATGACAGCTTCTAAGTGTGCAGCTTCCCCAGGAACCAGCGCTGTGGTTACTGCATTATGAGCCTCCCTCCTGCCAGCTGTCACTCAGGAACAGCCACAACAAGAAGCCAGCCTCTTCCATCAGCACAGCCAGGAGAGAGTTCGCCTTGCTGGCCCAGATATCTTTATTCACCAGCACCTCAGGCTTTATCCACTGTCCGTATGACTGAGAAGAGAACAGCTCTTACATTTCTCTTTAGCCATAAGAGTAGCCTGGACAGAAGAATCAAGACTGGCATTGCAGACTTTACCCTGCTTGTTGAAGAAGTGGATGCCTTACCCTCAGCTGAATTTCACTGCAGACTGAGTTTCTGTGATGCAATATTTGCAAGTTAATATTCTTTTCTGCTATAATCCCTTTGTGTACATACATACCCTACGGCTGCCAAGAGCAGCAAAATGACATCTTCTGCCAAGGTTTTTGTCATTTGTTTTTTCTGGAGGTGCTGGTTACCATGTCATTCCCCATCACTGCTGACAGGGTTCATTCAGTTTTCCTTCTTTGGTAAAAACAAACTCACTGTCCTTGGCACTGGCATGGTGCTACAACAGAGACAGAATGGGTATGTAAAATGTAAATCACAGCAACAAAACCCCTTACTTCAAAAATCTGGTTCCAATGGTGACTCTGGATGTTAGCTCATTGGCTTCCAAGTCATTTTTGATGGGATACCTCTTTTGATGGATGTCCTTGCCTAGATAAGACGGCCAGACACGTATTTGTTCTTGCCCATTCTCTTCCTTCTTTTTTTTCCTGGATGCCACACATTTTTCTCTCTGTCCTTATAGATTTTTCTTCATTTGCAATAGTTCCTTCACATATCAAGGCAACTCTGCCACATTCTTTGGGTGTGCAGATGTTGCCACAGCTGAACTGCTTATACAGGAACACGGGACAGAAAACCAGGAGGACAAATGGTTCCACTATGGCAGACTGTATTCTGCATCACTTGCAGAAACAAGAGAAAAGACATGACTTTCAAGCAAATATTTGCTGCTCTGGCTTTGGCAAGCCATCACATGTGCATATAAGTTTGTATTTGTAAGATATAAGCAGACATATCAGATGCTGTACGTGCAGATAAGTGAAGTAAAACAAATACAGACTTCATTCAGCATAGGGGGAGGCGAAAAACTCAAGAACTACTCACCAGAGAGAGGATCTTTGCCAATCATTAAAACATTCGGTAAATTCATTACAATCAGCTGCTGGAGGACCTCCTAAACAAAAGAAAACAGCAAGCAGAGTTCAGTGTGAAGGAATCCCAATCAATCATGCCACAAGGAGTACAGAGCTCTGTTGATTACAAAGCCTAACATCCTGGTGGTTCAGAGGTCACAAGAGGAAGCCCCACTTGAGAGAGAACTCACTATTTGAAGGTGGCATCAGGTTGCACAGCTAACATACACTAATCACCTCTTTTAACAATGGCCAATAGAGAGCGTGGAGGGTCCCACGGTAGTAATCAAAATGAAGCACAGCCATGCCAGACACACCCACCAGTCATGCCTTTATCCCAGGCATGACCTGCATTCACTTGATGTTCAACATACAGCTGTTGTCATGTTCCAGGGTGTACAACTGCAGCGGGTTCATCAAAGGCACCTAAGCAGCCTGTGAAGTTTGAGTAATTCAAACAATTGGTCAAATCATTCCATGGGTCTGAGATTCTAATGATGGGCTGGTGAAGTGGGTGTGGGGGAAAAGCTACTGAGCAGACATCTTGCACTGCTCAGAGAAAATGGATTTAAAGTTCTGGATTTGCTTGCACTGTTTTCAATAGGGAGAAAAATGGATTTACTTAACTATGTTGTGAATTTCATTTAAATATCCTTTTATTTTTGGGGAGACAGGGAAGGGGGGGGTGCATTGTTCAGTCAGAAGCACTTCAACATCAGCTGCCTGAAGCTACTCTGCAATGATGGAACAGGTTTAGAGAGAAAGGTCTACAAGCCCTGGGGCAGGCAAAATGCCCAAAGGCGGACAAACAAATACACTGCAGAGGGGACTCTGTAGAGTAATGTGCTCAACCATGCACTCAAGTAATTTTCTGTAACATACAGAGCACAGGAGTACAGTTCCTAGCTTCAGCCCGCAGCGACTAGCACTCATTTGCCATGATGTGAGCAAAACATTAATGCCAGCAAGTACTCGTTTCACATGAAAAGCTTGGGAGGAAAGTGGCTGTGCAACAAAAGCACTGTGCTGGGATTCAGGAAACAAAAGTTCCGTGTAGTGCTCTACCAAACGTTTGTCGGGTGCCCCTTCCCCGCCTGCTCCACGCCCCAGGCTGCCCCCAGCCATGGGGAGGGCTCACACTGTAATGCTGGTGGAGCATTCAGTGCCAGAGGAAAAACACTGCAGCCAGGGACACATTTCCTAAAACAATCTACCATTCACTGGAGCGCTTCCTCTCCAGGTTACTGGATTGTTATTTCTCTGCTTTCAGAGTTACCACGGGAGGAAAAATTAAACCTGATTGTAAGAGGAAATATCCCAGCGAGGCTGCAGCAGCTGATAAGTAATCAGAGTGAATAATTAAAAACAAATTGTTGTGGACATCACACATTTTGTTTTGTTCCCCCCCCAATCCATGCTCAGAACATATTTGTCAGCAGTAATAGTTTGGACAAAGCAGAAATATCTCAGAGGCAAAGCTGGTGGGTTTTTGGCGCTGTTAAAAAGGCAGGCTCTATGAATCTTTGTGCAATGGAAAGTTTGGCTAATGCAGGCCAGGCACTCGCTAAGTCACTGGCCAAACGTGTTTTGCAGTTTGTGCACTCGTGATGTGTTAGACAAAAGTTTGTTTGCACCTGTTATCAAAACAGCTGCAAACCATATTGCTCTTAACAGCACATGGCTGGACAGCAACGTCTGCTGTGACAATAGTGTGGCACTGAAGCTTTAAACAAATTCAAAATTTGCATATGCCAAAGTATTGGGCTTTAACCAGCCATTTCCATGGAAAAAAAAAAAGAATTTTGTTTCCAGTCACCCAGCACATAGAGCAGCACTGAGGCAGGAATGCATAAAGAATTTATGTTGTCTTTGTGTAATCATCAGCTCGCCAGCTACTTAACCCACAGACACAAAGGCATCACAGCTAACCTTTCTGCTGTCACATTCCCATGCACCCCTCCCATAAAACTGCAGTGTGCGTACCACCCAGCGCAGCCCTGACCGCACACCTACATGGGTGCCCGAGCTCCACGTCTGGCAGGGGCCTGGCAGCCACTGAGCACCCCAGAACAGGACCCGAAGCTGCGCAGTGATTGCTTAGCTCAGTGAGAGATTCTCATTGCTGCAAGAGGTGATGCCCAGATCTGTTTATTTTTAAAATAAATTACACTGATAACTATCTTCATTGTTCTAAACGCCTCCACCTGAGATTATCTGTGATAATGACTCCATTACATGGTGCAGCTCATCAGCAGACCTCAATGCTTTATAAAGGAAGGTCAATGCCACTACCCTCTTTTTTCAGGATGGGGAAACTGAGTCGCAGACATAAAGCTGCTACTGGTTTGTAACCTACCCTCTGTCAGGTGAGATGCACCAAAGCAGCACCCACCTACAGGGGTGAGGCGGAACATCACATTGGCACTAATGAAGTTTACCTCTCATTTTGTCCAGGCTAAAACCACTAAAATTTACTAAGGCTCAGCTGACACGCAGTGATCCAGTAGCTGGGATAACATGATGGTGGCCCAAGGCTTTAAGCAATGGACATATATTTGGAAATGACCAGAATCCCTTCCCCTCACAGCAAATCAGGAGTTGTACATTTTTCATTCACTTATCAGTATTTGCTTGTTTCCTTCATCTGCAGCTGCAACAACCCACCCAGCCGGGTGGGCGGCTTACCGAACACCGCCAGCCTCTCCGTGCTGCGGAGCCCGCCGTGCGTTAAACACGCTAACACACAATAACGCTGTTGGACAGGTTGTGAGGGGAGTAGAGACATACAGCAGCCCAACACCCAGATCAGTTCTGAATTCATCACAGATCTGAAGCAACCCTACAAGGGGCAGCAGCGTAGGCCCAGCCAGCTCCTATCCTGGCTTAACCTGGACACACAGCTGGAGCCCAGCGAGCAAAATAAATGGGAGATGATAAAACGTGACATTCCCCTAGGGGCATCCAGCGATTGCATTACATGAGGGACGCTGTTCCGCGGAATCCCACATAGCTCTGGGACACCAGAGCGGGGCAGGGATGGTGTCTGTT
>VXAV01011965.1:0-12051 GCA_013399715.1 Alectura lathami
TTTCAAGTGTTAAATCAGGCTGTTGGTCTAGTGAAGCATACGAGCGATCTACAAATGAAGTAAAAGATTCCTGAGAGGTTTTCTTAATATTGACAAAATTGTTTTGATGTTTGTCTTCGATGTCAGGTACTGAAAACAAGGCTTGTAGTGCAAGATTGCTAGACAAGCGCAAAACCTCATTAGTAAAATTTACTTGAAACTGGACATTAGCAAACGGACCAGCACCTGTTAGCATTTGTGATTGAACCCCGTACAATGGATCTCCTTGCTGTCTCATTTTTGCTTGTTCAGCCTCTGCTAACTTAGGCCAATTCCGCTCGAATATCATTTTTTGAGAGGGTGATAACAATATTCCAGTTATCTGGTCCACATCCTTAGGAACTAAAAGATCAGAGGAAAAAATATAATTAACAATTTGACAAGTTAATTGATGGTGCAGACCATATTGATTAACTGCAGTACGGGCCTTTTCTAACAATTTCCAATCAACAGCTTCCCTCTGGTTTACCCCTTGAGGAGTCATTGAAACAGGGAAAGTTTCAGGCATAAATGAGCCCTCTATAATAGCATCCCTTATAATACCCCACCATCTCTTTGACAAATAACTCGAATCACGAAGTACAGAGTTAAAAAGATGTGGCATGGTGATAGACGTCATCTGTTGAAACAGCGGCGCAGCACCAGGATTTGTAGGCGACTGATAAGACGGCAGCGAGTCGACTGGTGGAGTAAAACCTGCAGCTGGTAGTGGCGGAGCAGAAGGACTGAAGGAATAGGTTTCTCAGCCAGAAGGCTTCTGCTCCTGATTTATTACAAGCTCTTCAAGTTTAGTCACTAATTGCTCTTTAAAAGTTTCCGGACATTCCATGCATTCCGTGCATTCCTTTTTCCCCTCCATTTTGGGAGAGGAGGTGCCAGAGGTGGTAGAGGAGGAGGAAGGAAGGGGTGGATAGATGGAAGGGTAACACTCTGCTCCTCCTTCCGGCTGTAAGACCACCTCTGTCTTTTCCGGTCGAGTCGCAGATGAGGCGGAAGCTTGCCCCTGAGCACTTACATCTACCGCTCTGACCGTAGAGCTGACGGGAGTGGGAGGAGACTCGGGGATCGGGTATGTTAAGTCAAGTTTCAAACAGATTAGGCGGCGAAACCAACGCAGCCGACATATTTACTGTAACTGAAGAAGCTGGCATGCCTGAGCGCATTTCACTCACCCCCCTGTTAACGGCAGCAAACGCTGACACCTTGGCAGACCACTCATATATCATGGCTGTCAGTGTCTCCTTAATGAGACTCCAGACAGGGGAGTACTTAGACGCCCTTTTTGCCACTTTACCCCCGGCACATGCAGCATTCCAAAGTTTTTTACCGATTTCATCCCATGTAGAGAGCTCAAGGACTAGATAAGCATTCGTGAGTAAATTATGTTCTCGGCTCCACAGAATTAACCCTTTGAGAGTGGCTTTTTTTGTATTTGATTCCTCTGCTAGTGAGGATATACTGGAGGAGATTTACTACAGCCTCCTCTTCCTTAGACCCCATTGTCTTTCCGATCGCCACTTGCCTGTTACAAGCAGATCCTCACCGAGCCTGTTGCTCGCTTCGTTTTAGACGTGCGTCTCTCCAAAAGTTTTCTTTCTTCAGCTGTCGGGATAACAACTGGATCACGTTTCAGCCAACTTTCCATGCTCGGCTTAGGCTGTCTTCACTGAGATCAGCTCCAGCTCCGAGAGTCCCTAGTCAGAACCTTCTGTCCCCTCTTCTGGACCTTCTCGGTCTCTCTTCTGGACCTTCTTGGTCCCTCTTCTGGACCATCTCGGTCCCCGTTCTGGACCTTCTGGATCTCTGTTCGGGCGCCAATTAAGGGAGATCAAACAGCAAGGCATTCATAGGTAAAAGGCAGCAAAAGCAAAAGACAAAAGACAAAAAAGCCAGAAGCCAAAAGACAAACGACGATTTATTGTGCGGTTATTTTGATTATATATCCTCCCAAAGTGACCATGCAGTCTACCAAGATAAAGTGCTCAGTTACAATTGAGTGCTTTGAAAGTACGCCCCCTAGCTACCACATTTGATTGGTGCATAACTGACCAACCCCGTTGTTCTTCAGTAGCATCTTGCAGTTGTTTTCCAAAATATGACTTCTTTATCTTGTTGTGCAGGAATGTCCTTGAGAAAGCTGGACTGTTCACAAGCTTGGGTTGCTCACATGCTCATTGCTCTGTAAGAAATGCTCTGCAAAACCCAAGCTGATGGTTATATGTGGTACAGTGGAAACTCGTTGTTATGGGTCTTATTCATGTGCAATGTTATACTCTCTGGCAATTAGAATTAGGAATTCTGCTCAAAACATTGAGTCATAGTTACCAGGTAACTGTGGGTAACTACAGTTCTGGGAAGAAGAGCAGCCAGAAGAGCTCTGCAGAACAGCCAACGGGAACAAGTTGAGCTTTGAATTGGCCTTGTCTTCCCCAAGAACCATTTCTGATATCAGGGAAGTAGAGAGCTACATGAAACCAGCCCAGTCCAAGCAGTTTGAATCCAACCCGCAACAGCAACATGCAACTAGCTCTCCTTGATCAATAATCTTTAAATGAAATTAGACAAGATTCCCTTCACTTTTCTAGGGATTCAACAAAAGCACTGTAGAGATCTTCCCAGTTTTCATGGGACATTTTTCCTTTGAGGCTGTCTCTCACTGTCCCCCAGAACTAGGGCCATAATCAAGCCTGGCTGTATGCTCAGAGAGCTGCTAATTTCAAGGAGAAGGAGCTTGAGACTCTAATGATGCACACTGGAGCCAATTTAAACAAACTCACTCATTTGCCAAGTTGCATCGCAGCCACTTGTCAGGCACCAACTTTTAACTGCATCTACTGAGACCTTATTGAAATCATCCCAAGTAATTTCCCAGAGAAACAAACCAATTGTATTAAATAGTTTGCCTTGAGCCTTGAGACACAGGCTCTAAAAAACTGAATGGAATTTTGGCATTTGAATTCCTGAACAAAAAACATAGTGTTGTTTCAAAAAGATGTAGCAACTTGCATTGTGTTTCCTCACAGAACACCACAGGACATAGCAGATATTTCCTTTAGAGGAAACGTGGAACTTTAAAATACAAGTAGGAAATCACATTTTCACAATTACATTATCATCAATCAAGAATTGTTTGTCACCCACTGACAGCCACCAGCCTGACATGCCCATTTTGCACAGTCCCTCCCTCCTACCTCCCAGTGTAAACAGTTCTTCCACATGAGACATACCTTAACACCCAGAGAAAAAAAAAAATGGCAGTTGAGAAATCCTGTGTTGGACTCGAATGTCCTTCACTTACACAGTCTATGGAACTGACTGGCTTGTATAACAAAAAACTTTCACAGTAAAATAGTTGAGATGTTACAGTATACCTCCCTTAGGATGTCCAGGCCTCACAGCTTCCACAGACAAATAACCAGGTCATTTCTTGTTTTAAAATTCATGGGGTTTGCTCCACAGCCTCATAACACAAAGCGTGATGGAAAGACAAGACCAAGCCTTGAATTTTCTCCATGGTCTCAGAAACTCAAACTAGAGTAGATGCTGAAAACACCATGGACAAGTCACTCAAATATCCACCTGCTTACCAGCCCAAGGATTTCACATTACGTCCAACGTGTTAATCCTGCCTGCTCGGTCTCTCCTGCAACATGTTCTGGGGTGTTAGAGCAGACAAGTTGCCTTAAACAACAGATTAACAATGGCAGCAAAATTGCCATGACTCCAACACAGCAGGATCCTGGCAGATGCAGTGGGTGGGAGAGGAAAGTGCCTAGTGAAGGAGTGGGGAGGAGAAGGAACAGCCTCCTCCCAAAACTGGAATTGTGCCCTTGTTATCCTGTCTCCTTGGTGTGGGCTGTCTCTTAATGCACGATATAGAATCACAGCATCATGAAGCCTTTGAGGCTGGAGCCTTTGGTTGAGCCCAGTCCATTGCCCCTGCTCAACCAGGGTCATCCAGAGCCGATTGCCCAGGAATGTGTCCAGTCTGGTTTTCAGGATCCTCAAGGATATTCAAAGGATATACTAGCTGCCAGTGCAGCTTGTATCCCAAACCTTGCCCCATAAGCACCCCAGAGTTCCATCAAGGCTCCCAAATCCCGATTTCCTCTGCCTTTTGCCCTACTGCATCGAAGTACACCGACATCTCACTCCCATGTTCCCGTATGTACCAACCCACATATGCGAAGGCTGGTAAGATACTTGGAAACAGAGGTGTCAGTCCTCTGTTCCACAAAGACCTTTGGCACTGCCCTATATTCACACAACATGAAAACATGCAAAGTGTTGTTGGGGAAGAAAGTGCTCCGATGTGTTGGGGTGGGTTTGGCTGGGTGGGAGGGCCCTGGCTTGGGATGGAGGAAGGGACGGGGGAGTAAAAGGACACACGAGACAGCATAGGGTAGGGAGAAAGCATGAGGCTAACTGAAGCACATGCCCAAAGCCCGAGCAAGAAGTGCTGTTTAAGGCGCTGCATAGTCAAACAGTCTGAAGTCTGGACTCATTCTCAGCTTCACAGGCAGCAGTGCAGACTGGGGTGGTATCAGCAGAACGTGCTATACCAATGGTGAGGTGGTCAGAGGCTGCAAAGAGAATCCCTTCTACACCTGTCTACATGTGCCATTTCCAATCAATAAATCTTGTGCACTTAAACATTTGTTTGACAGACATAAATTGAAAATTATTCATAGATCAGCCATTTAAACTACACTTTTCCCCCCGTTTTACATTAGACATAGTTCTTCCTTTTTAGAAACATTCCTATATTGAGTTCTGCCACTGCAGCATCCAGTGGCAAGCTCAGCACAAAGCAATACTAGAACCAAGACAGAATCTGGAGTGGGTGTCAAAAGTTTCTATGCCTTTATGGAGGCCAGTAAAGACGTCAGGGGCTTATTTCACTGTGAGGATGCAGGAACTGCCTGGCTCTCTCCAATGGTACGGAGGGAGCTCAGTTCACTAGGTCAGACTCAGAAAACACTTGTGCATGCTTACCGGCAGATGGCACGAACTACTTCACCTTCAAACATCTCTAGATGCCTAAATGTAGGAGGGATGAATCCAATCCAAAGGCTCAGTCACTCTGCCACAAACAAATTTACTGTGTTCTCTTGTTGGCAGATGCTAAACTTGTGATGGATTTGGTGATGTAAATGAATCATAGAATCATAGAATCATAGAATCATAGAATGGCTTGGGTTGGAAGGGACCTCAAAGATCATCTAGTTCCAACCCCCCTGCTATGGACAGGGTTGCCAATCACTAGCTCACCTAGTCAAACTGCCCAGGAACCAATCCAGCCTGGCCTTGAACACAGCCAGGGATGGGGCATTCACAACATCTCTGGGCAGCCTGTTCCAGCGCCTCACCACTCTCTCAGAGCAGAAGTTCTTGCCCCCATCGTGGCCCACTTTTGGCCTCCTTTGGACCCCTTTCTGCCCCTGTTACGGCCCATCTTTGGCCACCTTTTTCCCCCCCTTTTGGCCAACTTGTGGCCCTTTTTGACTCCCTTTTATCTCCCTTTTTGCCCCATTTTGGCCCCCATTTTGGCCAGCATTTTGCACCAATTTGGCATATTTTGGCATCCTTTTGGCCCCCATTTTGTCCACTTCTTGGATCATTTTGGCCTAGTTTAGGCCCCCTTTTGCCTATTTTGTACCACTTTTGACCACCTTTTGGCCCTTTTTGGCCAACTTTTGGCCCGTTGTGTCCCCATTTTTTACCCATTTTCGTCCTCTTTTTGGCCATATTTTCCCTCTTTTGGCCATTATTGGATGATTTTGATCATCTTTTGGCCCCCTTTTTGGCACAATTTGGATCCCATTTTAGTCCCCTTTTGTCCCAATTCTGGGTGCCTTTTGACCCCATTTTGGCCCCCTATTTGGCCCCTTTTGGCCTCCTTTTGGCCCAGTTCTGGCCCCCTTTTTGTCCCAATATTGGGCCCCTTGGGCACCTTTTTGGCCCCCTTTGGCAACATTTTGGCCACATATTGGTCCCCTTTTGTCTCACTTCTGGCCCTTTTTGACACACTTTTTGTCCCCTTTTTACCCACTTTTGGCCCACTCTTGGTCCCCTTTTGCCCCTTTTTTGGCCCCGATTTGGCCCACCTTTTTCTCCCTTTAGAACACTTTTAACAACTGTTTGGACACATTTTGGCCCCCATTTGGCCACAATTTGGCATGCTTTGTACCCCTTTTGGCCCCTTTTTGCCCACATTTTGGCCCCCCTTTCAACCACCCGTTGGCCCTTTTTGACCAGCTATTAGCCCACCTTTTGGCCCCATTTTAGCCCACATTTTGGACACTTCCTGGCCTCCTGTGGCGTGGTTTGTTCCACTTTTTGTCCCCATTTTGGCCAATATTTGGCCCTCTTTTGTCCCACTTTAGGCCCCATTTTGGCCCCTTTTTGGCCTGCATTTAGCCCCGTTTTGGCCCCATTTTTAGCCCATGTTCTACCCCTTTTTACCTGCTTTTTGCACCATTTTTGTCCCATTTTTGGCGCCCTTTTGGCCTGTACCCCTTTTGCCTCTTTTAATGGCCCATTTTTGGCCCCCCTTTCAACCACACGTGCGGCAGATCAAAGCAGCAAAGGCATTAGTAAAAGGTAATAAAAGACTGTTTATTGTGAGATCAAAGCAGCAAGGCATTTGTAGAAGGTTAACAACAGGCACTGCTAAAAGCAGCAAAAGGCAAAAGCTAAAAGCTGTTTATGACGCAGTTTCTTACATTATATATGTTCTTGAGCCAATCACGTGCTCTTCAGTGATTCTTTGGCAAGTTACAATTGGGTATATTAAAATTATATGCCTCTAGCTACAATATTTGATTGGTGTTTAACTACTGGGCAATCACGCCCCATTGTCCTTCAGTAAGTCCATTGGAGCAATCTACAATTGTTTCTCAAGACGTGCCTTCATTATCTTGTTGTCAGGAATGCTCTGAGAATGTTCCTCTTTTCCCAGTCGACTCAGCAGGACTGTTCACAAGCTGGGTTGCTCACATGTCCGCTGCTCTGTAAAAAAATGCTTCGCAACACCACCCGCTGGCCCTTTTTGACCCCATTTTAGCCCCCCTTTTGGCCCCTGTTTTGGACAATTTTCTGCCCCCTTGTGGCACAGTTTGTCCCACTTTCAGTCCCCGTTTTGGCCAATATTTGGCCCTCTTTTGACCCACTTTTGGCCCCCTTTTGGCCCACTTTTTGCCCCCTTTTAGCATCTTTTGGACCCTGTTTTAGTACCATTTTTGATTACATTTTGGACCTTTTTTGGCCTTTTTTTGCCCCTCTTTGGCCCCATTTTGTCACCTTTTAGGCCCCCTTTTGGCCCCATTTTGAGCACTTTTGTCCCTTTTGCTCCCTTTTGGCCCTGTTTCGGCCCCATTTTTTACCCACATTGGTGGTCCTTTTGGTCATCTTTTGCCCCGTTTTGGCCCTTTTTGCACAATTTTGACCCTCTTTTGGCCCACTTTTTGGCACATTTTGGATCCCCTTTTAGCCCCCTTTTGTTCCACTCCTGGATGCCTTTTGACCCCATTTTGGCCCACTTTTTGACACATTTTGGTCTCCTTTTGTCCAGTTTTGGCCCCCTTTATGTCCCAATACTGGGCCTCTTCGGGCACATTTTTCGAACACTTTTGGCCACATTTTGGACAGATATTGGATTCCTTTTGTTCCACATCTGACACATTGTGAACCCCTTTTGGCCCCAGTTTGGCACACTTTTAGCTCAATTTGGCCCCCATTTGGCAACTTTTGGACAATTTTTTGCCCACTTTTGGCCCCGTTTTTGCTAAATTTTCCCAAATTTGTCCTACGTTTGTCCTTATTTTGCCCCCTATTGAACTTTTTTGAAAATTGAATGCTCCTTGGCCCTCTTTATGACCCATTTTGGATCCACTTTTAACTCCCTTTTTTCTCCATTTTGGCCCCCAGTAGGCCCCATTTTGGCCCTCGATTTGGCCCCCATTTGGCCGGCTTTCTACCCCTTTGACCCCTTTTATGCCCCCTTTTTGCCCCGTTTTGGCCCCATTTGACCACTCTATGGCCCTTTTATGGCCCCTTTTAGCCCAGTTTGGCCCCATTTTGGCCCCCGGTTTGGATCATTTTCTGCCCCCTTGTGGCATTGTTTGTCCCACTTTTGCTCCCCTTTCTGGCCAATATTTGGCCCTCTGTTGAGCAAATTTATGCCCATCCTTTGGCCCATACCTCTCCGCATTTTGGCCACATTTTGAGCACTTTTGTCATATTTTTGGCCCCCTTTTTGGCCCCCCTTTTTGACCTCTCTTTTTTCCCACCATTGTCCTCCTTTTGGCCCTCTTTTGCTCACTTTTAGCCCGTGGTTGGCCCCATTTTGGCCTCTGTTTTGGACACTTTTCTGCCCCCTTGTGGCACGGTTTGTCCCACTTTAGGTCCCTGGTTTGGACAATATTTGGCCTTCTTTTGGCCCCCTTTCTGTCCCAATATTGGGCCTCCTTGGGCACCTGCTTGGCCCCCTTTTGCCCACATTTTGGCCACATCATTGGTCCCCTTTTGTCACTGTTCTGGCACTTTGTGGCCCCCTTTATGGCCCCATTTTGGCCCCCTTTTATCACATTTTTGGCACCCTTTTGGTCCCATTTGGGCCAACTTTTGGCCTTTTTGACACTTTAGCCCACATTTTGGCCCTTTTTGGCCCCTTTTTGGCCCGATTTTAGGCCCCTTTTTGCCCNTGGCCGGCTTTCTACCCCTTTGACCCCTTTTATGCCCCCTTTTTGCCCCGTTTTGGCCCCATTTGACCACTCTATGGCCCTTTTATGGCCCCTTTTAGCCCAGTTTGGCCCCATTTTGGCCCCCAGTTTGGATCATTTTCTGCCCCCTTGTGGCATTGTTTGTCCCACTTTTGCTCCCCTTTCTGGCCAATATTTGGCCCTCTGTTGAGCAAATTTATGCCCATCCTTTGGCCCATACCTCTCCGCATTTTGGCCACATTTTGAGCACTTTTGTCATATTTTTGGCCCCCTTTTTGGCCCCCCTTTTTGACCTCTCTTTTTTCCCACCATTGTCCTCCTTTTGGCCCTCTTTTGCTCACTTTTAGCCCGTGGTTGGCCCCATTTTGGCCTCTGTTTTGGACACTTTTCTGCCCCCTTGTGGCACGGTTTGTCCCACTTTAGGTCCCTGGTTTGGACAATATTTGGCCTTCTTTTGGCCCCCTTTCTGTCCCAATATTGGGCCTCCTTGGGCACCTGCTTGGCCCCCTTTTGCCCACATTTTGGCCACATCATTGGTCCCCTTTTGTCACTGTTCTGGCACTTTGTGGCCCCCTTTATGGCCCCATTTTGGCCCCCTTTTATCACATTTTTGGCACCCTTTTGGTCCCATTTGGGCCAACTTTTGGCCTTTTTGACACTTTAGCCCACATTTTGGCCCTTTTTGGCCCCTTTTTGGCCCGATTTTAGGCCCCTTTTTGCCCCCTTTTTGCCCCTGCTTTTGCCCCTTTTGGGCCTCCTTTTGTCCTGTTCTTGACCAGCTTTTTGGCCCAACATTGGGCATCTTTTGGCCCCTTTTTTGCCTCCTTTTAGGCCTGTTTTGGCCACATATGGGCCCCCTTTTCACCCACTTTTGGCACTTTTGGCCCCATTTTTGGTCCCCATTTGGCCAAATTTTGGTCCTCTTTTGCCCCCTTTTGGTGCTTTTTGACTCACTTTTAGCACACTTTTGTCCCATTTTGGCCCCCGTTTTGCCCCCTTTTTGGCCCCCTTTTGGCACAGTTTGGCCCCCTTTAGCCCTCGTTTTCTCCACTTTTTGGACTTCTTTTGGCGCAATTTAGGCCCCATTTTGTTCCCCATTTTGGCCCCATTTTTGGCCTGCTTTTTGCCCACTTCTGGCCCTTTATGGCCTCCTTTTGGCCCCCTCTTGGCCCCAGGTTGGCCCCAGGTTGGCCCCCTTTTAGCCCTGTTTTGGCACCATTTTTTACCCACTTTCGCCCTCCTTTTGGAACTCTTTTGCTCCCTTTTGGCTGTTTTTGGACAATTTTGTCCCTCTTTTGGCGCGCTTTTTTGGCACAATATCGGATCCCCTTTTAGCCCCATTTTGTCCAACGTTTGGGTGCCTTTGGACCCCATTTTTGCCTGCTTTTTGGCCCCCATTTTGGCCCCCGTTTTGGCCCATTCTTTGCCCCGTTTTGGCCCCATTTTGGCCCGCTTTCTACCCCTTTGACCCCTTTTATGCCCCCTTTTTGCCCCGTTTTGGCCCCATTTGACCACTCTATGGCCCTTTTATGGCCCCTTTTAGCCCAGTTTGGCCCCATTTTGGCCCCCGGTTTGGATCATTTTCTGCCCCCTTGTGGCATTGTTTGTCCCACTTTTGCTCCCCTTTCTGGCCAATATTTGGCCCTCTGTTGAGCAACTTTTTGGCCCCCGTTTGGCAGACTTTTGTCCCTTTGGACAATTTTGACCACCTTTTGACCCCCTGTTGGCCCCATTTTTGGCCCCCTTTGGGCCTGTTTTGACCCCATTTTTGGCCCAATTTTGTCATGGTTTTGGCCCTCTTTTGCAGCCTTTTGGCCAATTTTTGGACAATTTTGCCCCTTTTTTGCACCTTTTTGGCTCGCTTTTAGCCCCCCCCTTTTCGCCCCTGCTTTTTCCCTTTCTGGCCTCCTTTTGTTCCGTTCTTGGTCCCCTTTTTGGCCCAACATTGGGCATAATTTGGCCCCTTTTTTGCCTCCTTTATGCCCATTTTGGCCACAAATGGGCCCACTTTTGACCCACTTTTCGCCCCATTTTCGGTCCCCATTTGGCCAAATTTTGGTCCTCTTTTGCCCCCCTTTGGTGATTTTTGACTCACTTTTAGCACACTTTTGTCACGTTTTTGGGTGCCTTCTGACCCCATTTTGCCCTTCCTTTGACCCACTATTTGGCCCACTGTTGCCCCCTTTTTTGCCCCATTTTGGCCCTGTTTTGGTTCCCTTTAGAACCCTTTTAGCCCCCGGTTGGCCCCATTTTGGCCCCCACTTTTGTCCCTCTTATAGCTCCCTTTTTGGCACCCGTTTTGTTCCCCTTTTGGTCCATTTTTGCACCACTTTTGGCCCCCTTTTGGCTCACTTTTGGCCCAGTTTTGGACTCATTTTTTACCCACTTTTGTCCTCTTTTTGGCCCTCTTTTGCCCCCTTTTTGGCCCCCTCTTGGGCCACTGTTGTCCCTTTTTGGCCTCTTTTTGTCCCCCTTTTGGCAACCTTTTAACTCCCTTTTAGCAGTTTTTGGTGCCCTTTTCTTCCCCTTTTGGCCACCATTTAGGGCCCCTTTTTGGCCCCTGTTTGGCACCCTTTTGGTCATTTTTTGGTCACCTTTTGGCCCCTTTTTGGCCCTTTTTGGCACTTTTTATTCCCCATTTTTTCACCATTTTGGCCCCCTTTTTGTTCCTTTTGGCCCCCTCTTGGCCCCCTTTTGTCCTATTTTGGTCCCCTTTTTGGCTCCAGTTTGTCCCCATTCTGGCCCCTTTTTTGCACGCTTTATACTCCATTCGACCCTCTTTTGCCCCCTTTTGGTCCTTTTTGGTTCCTTTTTGACCCTCTTTTGCCCCCCTTTTTGGCACCCCTTTGTATGCCCTTTTAGCCCTCTTTTGGGTCACTTTTGCATCCCTCTGCACCCCATTTTGGCACCTTTTTGCCCCATTTTCCACCTTTTACCACCCTTTTGGCTATTTTTGGTGTCCTTTTCACCACCATTTTTCCTACTATTTGGCCCCCATTTTGGCCCTTTTAGGCCCCTGTTTGGCCCACTATTGGCCCCTTTTAGTACCCTTTTGGTTGCATTTTGGCCCTCTTTTCCCCATTTTTCCACTCTAATGGCCCATTTTGATGCTCTTTTCACCCTATTTAGCCCGCATTTTGGACCCCTTTTTAGCCTGCTTTTAGCCTCCTTTTGGCACCCTTTCAGCCCCCTTTATTGACCCTGTTTTGTCCCAATTTTTCCCTACTTTTGGCCCCGTTTTGGCTCCCGTTTGACACTTTCTGCCCCCCTTTTTCCTCCTTTTGGCCCC
>VXAV01011965.1:64544-77637 GCA_013399715.1 Alectura lathami
TTTGAGGACAGTTAGACATCCCTTGAGATTTGCTAGCAGCATAGATTCTTGCAAGAGAAGTAGTCAGATTAGGTTTTTATATAGAAAAAAGATAGGTGTTTATTGTTCCTTAGGAGGTCCATTCTTTATATCAATTATCAGCGAAAGTTACCCAAAATCCTACAAANAAATAAAAAAAAAACAAAAAAAAAAAAAAAAAAAAAAAAAAAAAAAAAAAGAAAAACAAAACCAAAACTGAACCCTTTATCCAGTGTAAAATGTTTGTGGTTTTCACATATATATTAAAGACCTTAATTACTTTCTGTTCCCATGAAATTGAAAGGAGCAGACTTAATTGGCATGCTATTGGTGTTTCCAAGTCCTTGTGGATCTTGGTTTTGTTCATAAAATTTCATCCTAATTCTAATGCCACATGGAAGGATTTTAACAATTATAGTAATCAATAAACAAGAAAAAAGTCTTACCTCTGCGAGAGGATGCCAGTGGGCAATGGGTTTCCGAGGATATGAGAGCATTTCATTCCAGTGGTCACGACCTAGACTTTCTGCATCGTTGCCTACTTGACATACTCCAATGACCTCATTGTGACCTACACTGTGAAAATGTTCCATAATACGCTTTTCTTAAAATATTACCTTTAGAATCATACCATTTCCATATTTCATAAGAGACATTAAGCATGAATTTTTGGAATTAATTATAGCCTGAAAATATAATGAATGATAAAATGAATAGGTTTGCTCATTGTATTTCCCACAGACCAAAATAATTAAATGTTTTTCCCATCGTAGCACACTCTGTGCGTCTACGTGCATTTATTTTATTTCTGTTATGAGGAATGTTAAAAATTCTTTTCTTGTGTTATGTAACTAGTTGCAAGTTTTAGAAATCGAAGTATATGTCTAAGGGGTTGGTATAGTTGTTCACAAACAGAAAATCAGTGTGTGGACTGATTGTATGTTCAGTTGTTTCAGTTCTGCTTAACATACGCCACTTAGTTATGTTGGTTATGGATGCAAATCTATATTTTAAAATTTAGAAAGGAAACTATGCCCGACAATGAGACTTTTTAGTCTTCTACCAAACTCATTATGACAAAATATTTAATTTCCCGTGTACTGGGAGAGAATGACAACTTTGTTCCTGGATGCAAAGCTACTATGCGAGATTTTGAGCCAATAGATAACGTTATTTTAGAGCTACAGGTATCTCACCGGTCATAATCCATAACAGCTATCGACAAGTTAATTTGGTCAATGTTTTCTGGAGGGACGTCAAAGACTATGGCTTCATTATAAACAGGATTGAGGGTATTCCTCTTGGTAGAAGTTTTTCTTTTCTTTAGTCGCCTTCCTTCACACATTAAAGAAACCTTCACGTAGGGATCTGTGTGAATCATAAGAATAACATTGGTTTTCTGTTGTTGTTTTTAAGAAAACATACATGGAAAGTAAAGGGAGTAGTCTTGTATGCCCGTACCTGCTTGCAGAATTAGTCACCTGTACCCAACTGGACTTTGAGCTTCTTTATTACCATGGAGTGACTGGGAGGCAATGGACATTGGAAAGCTTTACCTTATTCAATGCCTACAATGAACAATTTAGGTTCAAGAAGTCTTTTTTTTTTTTTTTGCGGGTACTGGCTTCTAAAAGGGTATTAAAGTATCTGCTGAACCATGTTTACACATCTGACTTGTACAACAGCCTGCGTATCAGTGTATTTATAACAGCAAAATCCTGTCCTACAAATCTGCAGGACAGACAAAAGATGATAGTATTGTACACAGTAGGATTTAGTGATGTATGGTTAAATATAATTCAAAGTGTAAAAATTAGTTGTTTAGGTTTCTCAAGAGAATTATAATTATGGATGCAATTAAAAAGAAAAAAGAGAGAGAGAAAAAAAAAAAAGCTATTTCCTTGTAGCTACTTTCTGGGAACTCTACAACTGGTAGTATGAAAAATAAGTCCATGAACTTTTCTTTCAATTAGTTTTTCTGGATTCCATTAGCAAATTTTGAGACTGTTGTTGAAAGGATTCTGGGATGATCACTATTTTGTCCATATACCAACAGCAGCAGAACTGGCTTGGTGACTCTTGGAGACTGTCGAGGGTCAGTCTGCCTCTGTGCTGTAACGGTCTGCCATACAACTCAGTCTCCAATGTAATGAAATCAATTTGGCCAGCTTGTCCTGTTTTGAATCACGATGGCTTTAGAAGTAATAATGTTGCTCTCTTTTTGAGAGCAGATTATTTTAAACTATTGATTAAAGCAGAATGAACAAAAATACATTACTTGTTAGAAACTCCTGTACTCAAGCGACTCAAGAGCTTGCAGTGTATGAACCCCTCTTTTCAAAGAAACATTCTGGGAATTGACAGTGCTGGAGTTCTGTGACTCAGGAGGGGAATGGGACACAAATCCACACAGCGTTAAATAAGTTCCTACCTGATGCACCTGTGATATCCATTGCCTTTAAATTTCTTGCCTTTATTATTGTAATAGTTAGTCTGCCAGCTGTTGGAAGGTAGCAGAGGGAAAACATCAGGTCACCAAGGTCCACATTATCCTGTTCCAAGGAAAGACAGACAATGTGAAGCAATAATAACAGTTTTCCCTTCCCACAACCCATAGGAGCTAAAAGTAAATTATACCTTTGGGAACCTACATTTCTGCAAGCAGAAGCTGAATTCTCATTCTGAAATGCAGCTGGAAAAACAGATACCTGTCTGCATACAAGATTCTAGTCACTACATTTGTTGCTAGATCATCAAAGTTGTGAGTGTAAATGGGGTTACTCAGTCCTCGGAGCTGAGACATGCTCAGGTGATGAGGTATAGTGGGAGGTACTGGAAAGTCTTTGTTCTATTTTGTAGTGATTGGCATGTGACATTGAGATGTTGCAGTAGATCTCTGTGCCTTCTAGTCTGCAGAAGGATGCTCACATTGAGGTTCACAGAAAGAACATTACTTGGGCAGGGCAAAGTTTTCTGCAAATTTCAAGCTTGTGTAAACTCAGTTTTGGTAGAAGTCAAATCACTGTGGTTCCTACAGTTCCAGGGGCAGTTCCTACTAGACTCAGAACATTGCTTCCTGTGCCTTAAGCTTCCCTCAAGGAAGCTTATATATCTGCTTAACTGATAGACTGATTTGCAAACCTTTCCTGTGTTGAGAGCATCCAAGTTTCAGAAAGGTAATAGAAAATTAGCAAACCTGGTTTGCAGATTCAAAGTGTCTTTTTTAAAAGGAAATCCAGCTCTTATGAAAAATAAGATAGGAAAAATAAAGGATTGTATCAAGTGATTTCTGAAATTTGATTTGCATTTTTTTTTTCACTGAGCAGTGACCTGGTACTTTCATAGACGTATTTCCTGTAACTTAATATTTCATTCTCGAGTGAACAAAGGTTTCCTTTCCAGCAAACTCAAAGATACGTTCTAGATTTTATAGGGAATACAACTCTTATGGAATATGTCTATCTTGCCCACGTAGCTTTATGGAACAACAGTTTTTCTCCTTTCCCAGGGCAGCTGCTCCTGTGTCAACATGAACATGTCTGCAGAACTGCCCACACTGTGGGGAAGGCAGCACCAGCAGCACAGCTGCTGATTTACAGGCCAGCCTCCCTAGAGCTTCTTGGAGCAGGGGAAGGTAATGGCCCAAGTGTGATGAATACAGCTAGCCTCAGGTTTCTTACATCCATTAGAAAGTCTGTCATCTGGTATGGAGAAAACAGTTCCAGCATATCAAGTCTCAGGGAGAGATGACAACACAACAACAGCAGTCATTCCTTGGTGTAAAATAACAGTAAATCAGGATTTTGAAGACAATCACTTATTATGATTATGAGAGTGAACAAATTACTGCAGCCATCCAGCATAATTTTATTATTATCTTGAAACGCTGCATTTTGTTTCAAAGTCACTAGTGACGCGCTTCACTTCTGCTGGCAAATGCCCAGTGGATTAGAAATAGTTTCCTGAAGGGCATTTTATCTGGGAGTAAAATAGGGAAGGTTTCTTCACCTCTGCTTTTGAAAAAGTTCTGGTCTGGAATTCCTGATTATTTGTTGGGGTTGAACAGGTACTGAGTCTAGAGGCAAGCACTTGGGAATCAGGAAGCCTGAGTTACAGTCCTTGCTGCAATTAACAATTAAACCTCAATAGGAAATAAAAAATTTCAAAATGAGTTAATGAGAAAGGACATCTTGTCTTCAACTAGAAACTTCTTGTCTAAGGTAGGAGACATGGAGTATGAATGGAGTTCTCCCACATACCCCACTGAGTAATTTGTTAGTGGGAAGAAGATGACAGATTGCTTCTGACAAGTATTTTCTGAGAATGAATGGAAGAAGCATCCCGCTGAGGACAGCAGGTTGTGAAAAAGACAGTTGCTGTAATAAATTCGTTTTGTGAATTTCACCTTAAATGAACTTTCTGGTCCACTGAAAATATTTGCCTTCTAAATTGATTTTCCTCTGAAACTCAGTTCTGTAGGAAAGCCTGGCAGAAAGTAGTTGAACGGAAAGGATGATGTTTTTAAATGTATTTGCATAAAATTTGGACACTCATCCTGTTTTTAGGCACTTTTAGAAACACGTCTTCAGGTTTTGAATGGAGCTTGACACAGGAGATGACTATCAGAAGGGAGATACTCTTCTACCTTGACTGCCTCACTTATCTCATGATGCTACTGCTAAGCTCTCCCACACTTGATTAGAGATCCAAACAGGCAGTGCTCTCTAAGTAGGGATCAAGTGATGCGTTTTGATTTGTGAAAAAATCAATGCATCTGTAGATAATATTCTTTAGGAGTTGTGTTCATACCAACTTCTATCCTGCACCTACATGTGCACTTAACCTCCCCTGCCTGCCACTCCCCCAACCTACCCCAAATGAAGGATGGTGGAGGACGTAGAAGGTGAATGAAAATACCTCAAAAGATCTCCTAACAAATCAGTGTTTGTCTCTAAGCTAGTTGCTGCGCAGACCCATGCCTAGAGCCTTTGTGGTCATTGTACGTAGCTCTGAGTTAACAGGAAGATACGCAAGACAAAGAATTGTGGTCACTGTCACAGAAGAAGATCTGTCAGAAGGGATTTCAGAAAATATGTGCATTCAGTCAGAAATAGGTCCTTTCCTTCTGCTGCTGTTGGAGAGAGCTGCTGTGAAAGAGGGAAAATGCTGATAATAAGGGCCATTTGTCAGTAATAACTAGCTTCTAACCCTGACTGAACTTTGTCAACTGTCATCCCTTCCATTCTAAAGATCAGTGTTTTGTGGTGGCTGTAAAGCTGATGAAGGCTGTGTCAGTATCAGGACAGCTGATACGACCCACCCTGTTCAGTGTCTCTTGCTGGATTGTACAGGGAAGCAGACCTGCTGCAGCACACTGTGCCACTGATTTGCTTTGTGGGAGGATCGGAGTGCTATTGAGAAGGTGATGTTGTGCAGTCTTATAGGCTAAAGAGATTATCAGCACATCCAGGAGAAACTTCTCTTGGCTATCACCTGTAATTAACTTTACAGGAGGAAAATTTTAGAGGAGGTAGTTTTTATTGCCATTATGAGGAAGAAAAAAATCCAGAATTTAAGTGTAGTTCCCCAGCTCTGAGATGCTAGGAGTCATAGCTGTAGAATTCTCTCTTGTGCTGCTAACCGTGCAACTTGGGGGAATCAGAATTTTGTAAGCTACTTCAAGAAATTAAGAGAAGGCATTTTTTGGCAATTTGGGGAATTGATTACTCTGGCAGATTTTACAGATAGAGCTGTTATTTTTCATTAATTGGTCACAAGCTTTTAGCAGAAGATAGCATTGTGGAATCACTCAGTTTTCCCCCATCAGAAAACCAAACCAAAACTGCAAGGCATCTGTTGCTTTAGCTGTGTATATTGGAATATTCAGATATTGTCAGTCATGGCTGGGTCATTCTTTATTCACCTTCAATGCTCCATTTGGTAACTAATAAGGAAATCATATTATTAAAATAATTTTCAGTGACTTCTTCTGAAAGGTTTATTGTTCCTGCTCTTCCTAGAAAACTCTTCCCTCCCCTGCCTTGTAAAACTAACAGAGTGATAATACAACTTTTTAAATGCTGAATTCCATGGTAATATTAATAGCTCATTTGTCTATCTTCAGAAGATACTTATAGTTTTTAAAATTTATAATTTTGTTAGTAAATAGCCTGCAGGGTAAGTCACTCCCTAGTACTGTCAGCAGCTCCATGCTTGTGCTCAGGTGAGTGTAAGTCATCCTGAGAAACAGGGAGATGTGTAATCCTAATGGGAATTGTGGCAGTGGACACCTGAATGGCTTCACTTTGGATTCCTTTAAGGCAATATTAGGAAGCTTGTGTTGGATCAAACCATCTCAGTGGACCCTGTAAGTTGCCTGGTACTTAGGGAGTTTCTGACCAATGGGGATGACATCTTGCATCAGATTGCTCTTGTCGATGGCTTATTCCTTCTCATAAATATGTTTGGGTCAGAGAACGGGTATGTAAAATCATGCTAAACAAGCAGCAAGGGATGGAAGGAAAAAGAAAAAAAAAAAAAAAGAGAAAAGAAATTGTAAGTCCTAAGTTTTCCTTTTGTCTCTGGTCTAGATACAGACATTTTACTTTTCCTGTATATTGCAAAAATAAAACCATGCTCATTATGGACAGTGAGGTGCTCAGACGTAGTTTTATTCATCTTGTTGACTTAACCATTAAAGGGAGCACTTGCAGGCAGTGATGCCCTTGCTTATTTCTTTTATATCTGCTAACTATTGAAATAGGTTTTCAAGACAATAGCAATTGTAGAGGTTTTACACATTTTCATTGCTTTGTCAGAGCCCTACAGAGCTCAGACAATGGTAGCTTTGCATATTACCTCCATTCGCAATTATGTATGTCATTGAAAGCAAGATAACTGGAGGTTTTGTGAAATTAGATGATACCATTGAGCTACTGAAACACAGAAAGGATTGATTACCAACATTTAGTTAAATTCTCTGTTTGTTTTGGTTTGATTTCCTCCTAGCAAAGGAGCACTAGTTTAAATTTAATCAAACAATAAATCTTCCAGTTAAGCTATTTCATAACCTTCACTGGAATTACTGGAATGATGCTTCTGTACTGCAAGACAAATTTTACTGTGCATTATTCTCATCTTTAATAAGGTGGGGATTTCAATTTTGCAGAAATCTATTTCAGAAGAGGTTCACCTTGCTAAGAGAAAGCAAATTTAAATATGCCAGTCTTATGTATTATATCTAAATGAGTAAGAAAAATACTTTAAGAAGTGCTACCTGCTTTTTCTTTTTCTTTTTCTTTTTTTTTTTTTTTGATATAAATTTATTAAATTGCCCATCTGTGTTGAGAAATTTGGATTCAGATTTGAGTGATCTAGGATGTTCATTCAGTTCAGGTACAAGTCCATGACACAAATTTTAAGTAAATACCATACTAGAAAACACTTGAGACTAACCTGTTTTGGAATGATTGTAAATCATGTAAAGTATCTAACATGGTAAACTTATGAAGTTAGCTCTAAATTTTCAATTATTTCTTCATAAAAACCATTTTTAGTTATATGTATGAGAAACATGCATCAAGGAACAACTCTTTAGAAATGTGTGTTTGTAATTGGATTTGCTCATGAAAAGAAGAGTGCCAGGTGCCTTCTCATTACAGAAGGATTCATATTTTAAGATGACTAAAAAATACATAAGTGGAAAATTCAATTTTTATGACAACTTATATAAATGCACTCTAGTCAAGTGGGCATTTGTTAATTCCTCAATAAAACTATATATAGTCAAATATTAAGTAAAGTTTGTGGAAAATGGGAATGGCCTATCTTATAGAATTACTCTTTCAATATGTCATTTTCAGACTATATTTGATGTTATAAGTTAACTTACAAATTGTATTATTTAGTCTGATTACTTTTTCTTGTATGTCATTGTATTCATTCTTTTAGAAAAAAATGGAAGCAAGCAAGTAAAAATGCTTTAAGAAATATGTATGCGAAAATGAGTCTGGTTTCACTTTCTAGAGAAGAAGATCAAAGAGCAGTTCTGAACCTTGGTTTCACTGCGGTGAAGGAATCTATAAGACAGCTGAAAAGTTTGAATGTAATTCGATCTGGATCGTATACTGCTTTGGGTATACGATGTACTGATCATGTCAAGTCACGTATTGGCTATCAGCTTGTATGTGCATACAACTGCACAAAGTATACATAGATGCTAGACTGATGGGGGGGGGGGGGNAATCATTGAATTCCTAGTATTTTCTCCATTGGATTGTCTGTGTTGCAGTATTTGTTACTTAGCATACATTGATAATAATGCTGAACCTGAGTGATTCTTGCATGACTAATACAATGAAAATATTATCAGCTTAAGAATTTAAGCAAATTCTTAATTTAATAAGAAATTTAATAAGAAATTAAATTCTTAATTTAATAAGAAACTTAAAATAAAACCTTATAAGGGAGGAAAAAAGCACTTAGGCCAGCTAGGCAACCAACAGAATGTGTTTTGTGTTCTTTTAAAAAATCTTCCTCTGACAGTTAAGTCCAACTTTAACTTTGCTGCTTAATCAAGTATGTAGCTTGATTTTTCTCTGCTAGTATTTCTATTACTCATGATAAGATGATGCCACAACAGAGCTTCTACTAGCTTTTCTCTTAGGTATTCTGGAGTACCTTCTAGTCAGACAGATGCCTTGTCTGACAGACCAGTTCTGAATATCACAGCTTTGTGCTGTACTTCTTAGGGACTTGTCTTGCAGACTAGGTGGTAGAGAGCCACAACAATTTTCAGCTCAGGGAGTGTATGTTCTTATTTTAACTTATTCATTTTTTTGCCTACCACCTTGGCAACTTCTAATCTAATCTTTGGATTAATGTCATAGAGTCCTTTCCTTTGCACGCAGAAAACAGGATAAAGTTATGCTCTGATGCCAGTAATTCTGTGTCTCTGCTTCACAGCCTGGAAATCTTTGGACATGGATTTTGTGTCATTTTCCTCTCCTGTTTCCATCATCCTTGTGTCATGACTGCTTTTCTTTAAGGCAGATATCACTGCAGTCCTTGGAAGGAGGATCCTCCAGACACAACTCTGTATTGTGTTAGTCAGTCAAGATATTCCAGAGTGTGGGTAACTGGAGTCAAAGGATATGAATGAAAAGACTTATATGTTTCAGAACAAATCCAGTCAGTGTCTCTGAGGAGAACATACACGTAACTTGCTCTTGCCACAGTGTCCTCAGTAAGTCAAGGAGAGACGCCTTTTCCTTTAGGCAGTCAGTGTACTTATCTCTCTGAAGGCCCAACATCTCCACTGTCATAATTTATGTCCTATAAATAGAATGGCAATGATTAACTGAAATCGCATTTACAATTGGTTAGCTGCATGTTGTCTTTAGTTATCTGAATGCATTTATAAAATTTTCTTACTAAGTCATTTAAGACTATTGCTAAATTACTCTCTACTAAGATCCTTACTTTAAAAAAACTTCATTGAGTAAACTTCATACACATCGTTGTTTTTAATCTCATGCTTAAATCCCATAGCTTTTACTGGCTTCAAATCCTTTGCATAAATTTCCAATTCAATAGCCCAAAGACTAAAGTGCTTTGCTGAATCCGGGCCTAGGAGTGAATCTAATGAATTATCCTATAGCTATGAGCTAGAGATAATTTCTTAATTTGTTCCAAACTGAACTGATGAATGAAGGAGATGGCCTGAAATGAGCTAATGAAAATTAGTAGAAACATGGCTGGAAAAGTCGGAATACTTCTCCTCTTTGTGCGTGTGTGGCTGTTTCAGAAGTTGATGTCAGAAATTAAAATAAGTAATTTTACACTTGTGAGTTAAGAGGAGGGAAGAGTGTGTATAGTGTTGTTTCTGAAGGCTTGCTAGATGGCATTGTTGGTCAAAGAAAGGAATAGTTAATTAAAGTTTCTCCTTTCAAGTTTTGCTGTTCCTCTGTATTTTTTCTTGAATTGCTACTGCTTCATGCAACCCTTCTATGACCTGTTGCTGTCTACAAAATATGAAGTGCTGTATGAATTTAGCAATACAAAAAAGCCTTCCCTCTCTCTGCCTTGACTTTTCCATAAATTGCAGTGTATCTTCCATTCTGATTGGGGAGGCTAATTTGTCTGGGGCTGTAGGGGAATTTCCCTCAAATTCTTCATATGTTAACATTAAAATGTCAATTTAAACTAAATTTCTATGCAAATTAATGCAATAGCCTTTCTCTCTACCTTCAGTTACAATGGCTGCACATGAACTTACAGCTCCACTAAAATATCAAAAGATGCTCTGACTTCTGACTTCTATTAGCTGTTCATGTACAGGGATTGAAAGCAAGCACTATGTCAGGAATGTGCTGGCCCCAGCCTGTCTCCCGATCCTGCTCAGGGCCCAGGGCCCCCTTTTGGCCCCAGTGACACCGTAGGGCAGCCTTCTGTCCCTGTAGCACCGGGATCCCCCGCAGCTCCTGGCTTCCCAGCCCCCAGGGAGCTGCTGGCCTGGCTGTGCGCTGACGCAGTCTTAATTAAGTCTCGCAGAGCAGCTGTTCTGTAGGAAAGAGCTAATACAGACGTGCTGCTAAAATGAGATGAAATTAAAGCTATGGGCCCTACTAACAGTTCCTCACTTCTCCTTAGCACTGAATGTCATTCTCAGCAGTGGCATCTTTGTGCTGTGCAAAGCAGCCGTCTCATATCGTGAATTCTAAGCACATCATCCTGAGGAGGAGAGAAACTGTGTGTGGGTAGTGCTGAAAAAAGAAAGAGACACAGTATCAGGGCAGAAAAATTATCCTTTTCAGTCTTTATAAGCACCTAAAGTGTTTTGTGGATGTATCCATTATGCTTACATTAAGTGATCTCTACAGACTTTCTTCTCAGGTTTAGCACAGGTTGTATTCAAAATGGGTAATAAAGAAGGGTCCTTTATATAAATTTAAATCTATTTTAATTGTAAGCCTCTACAGGTCATTTTGGTTTTGAACAAGTTGATATGAGAAAGAGAATGGTCCAAAAAATATAACATCCTTGAAAAGTAGAAAGCGAATATCAATCTTTACGTTGCAGTAGCATGTCACTGCTGCCATTCCACAGCTTTTCTCTCAGATGTTTACTTTTTTTTTTTTTTTTTTTTTTTAATCAGATATCTCTTGGGTTTTAGGCTGCTGCTGAGTGAATCCATCTGATTTCAGCAGAGAGGATACATGGGTCAGCTATACACTTCTGTGTATGTGCCAGGAGGGGATTGTTCTGCTCAGGGCTCTCATGTAATGCATGCAAAGGCCAGAGCAGCACCTGTTCATTCTTAACTGTAATCAGACAGTGAAGAAGCACTTTGCCCCTAGATTTTGAGTATTGGAACATACTGGACTCCTTTAACACACTACTGCAGTAACTGTTTCTTAACAGTGTAGTGCCATTAATCCACACTCCATCTAATAATTTTAAAATTCTTGTGATATCTGGAAATTAAATCCAAATTCACTAAAATTCCCAATGTGCCCTTTCTGTCTCTCTTTTTGATAATTTTAATTTTCTTGTCTCCTTAAAAAAGTAATAAAGTAATAAGAGAAGTAATACTTCAATAAATAAGGTAGAAATAGGGCAGAATTTTCAAAAGTAGTATTTTCTGTGTCTCTCCCTTTAAGTTTTGCAGTCATTTAGCAGGTGGGGAAAAATATGTGATTTTATGAATATTTCCCCCCCCCCTTTTTTTTTTTCTAAAAGTTGCACAGAGATATTCTTCATTTTGGCTAGGATGGATGAAAGATATTTATTCTTTCAAATGAGCATCTCTCATAGGTTTCCCTATTATTTTAAACCCAGGCATTGAAGTTTCTCCATGGGATTTGGCTCCATCCCTTCGGTGGCAGGGAGGAGCAGTGACAGGTACGGGGAGACCCACCTTGTCAACACCTGGCTAAAAGGCTGGTGCCATCAGAGGAACTTTGGGTTTTTTGACCATTGGGCAGTCTATTCGGCACCTGGCCTGCTGGCTCCAGATGGGGCCCAGCTATCCAAAGGGGGAAAAGGATTTTTGCCCGGCAGTTGGCGGGACTAGTTGAGAGGGCTTTAAACTAGATTCAAAGGGGGAAGGGGTTAAAACCAAGTGCATCAGAGATCAGCCTAGGAGGGGTGTGCCAGGGTCTGAGGGGAAACCAAAAGCCCAGTTGAAGTGCCTCTATACGAATGCACACAGCATGGGAAATAAGCAGGAGGAGCTGGAAGCTCTAGTGCACTCAGGGAACTACGATCTTGTTGCTCTCACAGAAACGTGGCGGGATGATTCACACAACTGGAATACCACCAGGGAGGACTATAAGCTTTTTAGAAGGGATAGGCAAGGTAGGAGGGGTGGGGGAGTTGCCCTCTATGTTAAGAAGTGCACAGACTGTGAGGAGCTGCCCCTGAGTGACAGTCAGGAACTGGTTGAGAGCCTGTGGGTGAAAATTAAGGATGGGACCAATAAAAGGCAGCTGGTGGTCAGGGTCTACTACAGGCCACCTGATCAAGGGGAGCCTGTTGATGAGGCCTTCTTGCTTCAGCTGAAGGAGGCGTTGCAGGCACAGGCTCTCATCTTCATGGGGGAATTTAGACATCCAGATATCTGCTGGGACAACAACACAGCAAGCTGCAAGTGATCCAGGAGGCTGCCGGAGTCCATTGACGATAACTTTCTGGTTCAGGTCTTGGACAGACCGACCAGAGGGGATGCGTTGCTGGACCTAGTGCTCACCAATGTGGAGGAGATGATTAAAGAGGTTAAGACTGGAGGCAGCCTGGGCTGCAGTGGCCATGCCCTGGTTGAGTTTGTGATCCTGAGGAGCGTGGGCCTGGCAAAGAGTGGAGTCAGGAGACTGAACCTCAGGAAAGCAAACTTCAGGCTGCTGAAGGAGTAGTTGGAAGACGTCTCCTGGGAAACTGTCCTTAGGGACAAGGGATCGGAGCAGAGTTGGCAGCATTTTAAGAACATCCTTCTGAGAGCACAAGAACTCTCCATCCCCCAGAATAAGAACTCAGGTAGGGGAGGCAGGAAACCAGCGTGTCTGAGCAAGGACCTGCT
>VXAV01011969.1:0-11189 GCA_013399715.1 Alectura lathami
TCTGTGCTAATCATGACCTTGCTCCGAGGAGGAAGAAGGAATAAGGTTTCAAATATGTCAATATAAGGGGGAGGAAGGTTAAAATTAGGATGCTCTGCTTTCTGGGAGCACAAGAAGCAAGTCTGATACATGACTTTGAGGGAGGCTCCAAAATTAGAGGAATACTCTCATTGAACCAGATAAGTCTGGCTATACAAAGAGTCCTTTCTGAAGGAAAAACTTAGTGCAACCTGAACAATTTTCAAGTGCTAACAGAACACAATTAGTCTTTGTTCATCATCTATCACAGTAGAACATTCTGCAGTGTAACAGGTAATGCAGAAGAGCTACACCAAGCCAGACAGCAAATAGGAATTGTCTGGAAATATACACAAATCCTGCTATTACTTGGGGACAGTTGCTGAAACATATTTTTGAGGAAGTGTCTCACCAGTTCCTACAAAAGATTTCTCTGCAAGTAGAAAAAAAGAAAAAGAAAAATCATTTATTATAAAAAAGAAAAATCACAGTTTTTTAAACAACTGATTTTATTTTATTTTGGAAATGCCCAAGCATTGTTTAAATATCTGTTCTCTTCTTCAAGCAAAACCCATTGATATCAGGAAGCATGAATCTCTTCTAAATTAGGACTGAGTAGCTCCTAATGTATGCACTGCTTAAGTTAGTTGGGCTCTTTCTAAGATTTTTTATGTAGTATACCTACTGATTTGATCAAAGTCAGTTATCCTTAATATATATAGTATCTTTTCTGTGCTTCTGACAAGCCAAGTCTAAATTCCCAGATCCTCAAAAGGAACTATACATAGTGATGCCTGGCCAGACTGTTTTCCTTCCTTCTCCTTCCAGACCTGGGAAGGGAGTTCATCAGCCTACTCTGGATGCCTTAGTACAATGTGAAATTAACAGAGATACGGATACTCAGGAGAAGGATTCACAGCAATCAGCTTCCTAAAAATTGGAAAATGCATAAGCCAGTCAACAAAAAAAAAATCATTCCTAGACATGGCCTGCAACATTGCTTCCTGCTTTTAAGCGCCTAACAGCAACCCAAATGACGTGCTGATGTGAAAGTGGGATTCACAACCTGGAATCCCATCTGCACTTAATCTCCTTTGATTATGGAAAATTGTTTTGCTCTTTTCACTTAAAACCTGTCTGTCAAATGAGGAGGAGGAGAAAGGAATGTTAAAATAGACGAGAGGTTACGGCAGTTTCTAAGGAAACCAAAGTCAATGCCCTCCTCATACAAAATGTGCTGAAATTCAAACCTTTACCCTCACACGGGAGTGCCCCTCTGCTACGTACCTCTATTACTTACCTAGGGCTAGGGCTAAGCCTAGTGCTAAGACATGCATCAAACATAGCAAGTACAAAGCAGATGCTGTATGGTAACCGTCCAGGTGCATGCTCTCTAATCCCATTATAAAGTCCTTAGAGGCTGTAATCCTATCGCTCTGAGGTAATCATTTGAGAAAAGCTATATCTGCTGCTGTTATTAATGCTCAAATTTCAGACAAAAGCAAAGATTAGGAAAAGGCTAATAACACAGATAAACGGAGCAAATGGTGGGAAAAATAATAATAATAATAATAATAATAAAACAGAACCTTAGCAAAGCTTTACAGAATGTAAGAATAAGCCGTTCTTGCCAGGAACAATGCTCAAAGCACTGTAACAACAGATAAAGATTTTTGAATCTCTTCAAAATAAAAATATATACTGAGAGAGTTTTTTACTTTTTAATTAAGAACTAAGAAATTGAAGCTGAAATAAAACTGAAAAACTTTACATTCTCCTGTAGAGATCTTAAAGATATACTACTCAAAAAATGCCATATTGACTGTGTAGAACCAGTTTAAAAATAGTTAAAATGAACAGGTCTACTTTTAAAGAAATACTTCTGCTAAAATGCTATATCCCCTGTGTCAGCCTGTGATCAAAACATAAATTTCTGGAGTAGCAGCAAAAGAAATATATATGCTGATGTTAAACAAGGCAAAATGTGAACAGATGTTCCAAGATGTTCCAAGATGCAGAGCAAACAAAGAAATATGAAGGTAAGAGGGGGACCTTGAGGTCTTGGAGAGTACCAAAAGCTAGGAGATTAGCAAAATAAAGTAAGGTATGTGGGCTGTGTAGAATATATATATATAAAAAAAAAGAATCAGAACCAAGAACCTTAAAAATTAAGCATGATGATAACTAGCAGACCTACACGTGTTGATGGTAAATGTCAGACCCTTACAAGTGTCATTAACAATGCATTAATAATTGCTGGCCCTAAAAAGCAAACAAATGGTAACCCACTTCCATGAGAAACAACTACAAGAAGAATGAAATGCTCCACCCTGAATAAAACTTAGAGCAGACAATTTGCAGCAGCTTGAGGTAAGAGCCAGGGACTGGAGCCTGGGGAAGGAGCTCAGTCTCCATGGACCCACGTGGAGCAATGGCTGCACATTCTGCGCAGGATTACAGTAAGTACCAGTATTGTTTTCCTGTCTTGGAATTCTGTGTTAAACATGGAACCCAATGACTGAAATGGAATTTAATGCAAGACAATGAGTGTGAAATGCCACAGCACTGCTTAGATATAAGTAGTCATTGTTATGTAGCAGTCACAGTACAGATTAACCTACAAAAAGTCACTGGACTTTTCCTGCCTTTTAAGTGTCTTTTATCTTATTTCCTGCTCCACATCAGCCCCAGGCCTACGCAAATTGTGTTCTTCCCACTGAAATTTTCTTACATTTCTTAGAAGCAGCCTACTTAGAAAGGCGGCTTAGCTGTACATGTCTCTTTAATGACTAGGCACTTACATAAAAAAACTACCAGGGACTGTGAATAGCTTCTGCCTGTCATTAAGCAATAAGATTCAGCACATAAAGCAAAGTTCGATAGGAAGAACTCCTACAAGCAATGAAATACATTTTTTTCAGCAAGAGAGAAGCATGGTATTCTAGTCTCCTAGCATTTGGTTGGCAGATCTGGTGTTTGCTTAGAATGTGTGGAAATATGACAAACTGCCTTATGGAAAAAGGCACACATTCAAGACCCTCAGCAATTATGACAGGCTAGAAATTTCTGATTAATAATCACATTAGTGTGGTACGTTTTGTTTTCAAAGCTAATTTGCCAGCATTGTTACAGCACTTATTGTGCATTGTTGAATGCTGGTTACTGAGTTAATCCATATCACAACGACCTGACATCTGAAATGCCCTGACAGTGGCTGCGCCAATACCCAATAACTAGTTTGCATGAGCAGTTTTCAGTGATAACCAGGAAGACACAGTTCAAGGTCCTTACTGTTAAAGCTACTGAAACCACAAAGAACAAACACAAAGATAAGGTTTCAAAAGCAATGAAGAGTGGAACGAATAATATTCCTAAATGTAAGCAAAGATTTAACTGCACTCTAAAAGTACATGATGGTAGTTCGTATTGGCAAATATTGTACTTAGCTTATGTGAGCAAGCCCTTCTCTTTACTCTTATATGAGTAAATCTCTCAGCAGCTGTGGGCGTCTGAGTTATTAAGAATGTTTACTTTGGCATTTTTTAACCTTAAAGAAGCTTAGAGGTGACAGTTTATACATCTAGCAGAGACACAAGCAGGTGTACAAGGTCTGCATGAGTGTATTTGCCCATACAAACATGAAAGCACAAGCTAGCTGCATCTCCACTTTCAGTGTGGTGGACACAAGGCAGGTTCAAACAGTGCCAGTTGTTGACCTGGAGGTATGAAGTCTGGCTTCAGACTGGACTACAGCCTCTTTTCCTCTAGCAGAGTGAACATACCCCTGGGGACACCAAAAGCCTTTCTCATTTGACCTGACGTGAAAGGTTATTTTCTGGTTTGCTTAGAAATAAAGATTTGGTAACCCAAATGTTATACAGTCTTGCTTACATCAAGAAACTACAAGAAACTACTTGTTAAATACTAATGTTCACTGCAAACAGGCAGATCTCTCCAGATCTTTATCCCATTGTCTCCGTCCTCACTTATCTGACATGCTCTAAAGCTATTGAATCATATCAATAGATAACAAATCATTAAACCAGAATAAAGATCCTCTATTTGCATATATATATTTATAACCATCTTGCAGAGACAATAATGCTTTAACATGCAGAATGTGGGTGTCATTCAGTTTCAGGGCATTTTTAAGTTTGTTTTCATCTTCACTGATTTCATTTTGTTACAATTAGTGTAATTTCTGTGAAATATTTAGATAAGAATAGTTTTGCTCTTTTTAGAACTTATGAAATAATGTCTCTGAAGAACAAATAAAAGATTGAAAACAAGTAAACTAAAAGATCAAAACCCAACACCAAATCAGACACAGAATCTGAAAGTTTAAATTCATTTATTTTTATGAATGCTACTGTGACTGATGGAGCTCCTAAGGTCATGAAAATAAATACAAATTGAGAAACTCTATCTGTTTAAAAATGTTATATAATATTCTGCAGTGTGAAGAGACAAATATCTAATTAATTACATTCCAGACAAAAAGATATTTTGTAAAAATAAATAAATAAATAACTTATAATCCACGGGGAAAACAAACAAACAAACAAACACAAAGACAAAACATTAAACCAACGTTTTGTATTTTGTTTCCAGAAAGAAACCCAAAAATAGTTAATATGTTACAGTGAAGACTTTCAAAAATATTATCATCCAAAATCTCTTTTCTTAATTAGGAATCATTCTTAACAAAAAAACTTTTTCCAGAAAGTGCCAATTTTAACGAAACACCTATAGAGGCAAAATTTTGGAAGTTTACAATAGAGTTTTGCCACAAAAAGCTCTTACTTGCAGTTAAGTTGCAATGCCTAAGACTCCAAGTCAACTACTTTGCTCCCCCTACAACTCACAGGCAAATGATTCAACTCCAGAACAGTTATTTTGGGACAGAGATCTTTTTCTGATTAAATATTTCTAATGAAGAATCAAAACAAGAAGGACAATTAAGAGAGCTTTGATTGATGTGAAAACCAGTTTTTATCCAGTGCTAATTGCAGGAAGAATTTTCTTTGCGCTTCTTGATTACTATGGTGTTTTTGTTTGTTTGTTTTCTTGTTTTGTTTTGTGTTTCCAGATAGTTAATAGTAGCATCTGTTCTGTTGAACAGAAATATGTTTATTAATTTTCATCTCATTTCTCATAGATGGAAGCCTGACCAAAAAAAAAAAATCTTTGCCCAGCTTTTACTTTGTGCAATATCTTCTAGATAATGTATTTTTAACAAAATTATATAAATGTTTGGAGAGGTTAATGTGAAATGATAATATTGCTGCCCCCTCAACTCTCTCAGCATTTCAACCCGTGAAATTATTTTACCCACGCAACATATTAGTATCTGTCCTATATAATAAAGCTTTGCCTTGCAAAGAGGAATATCCAAAGGCACTGTGCTCGCTCACACAGTTGAAAAACTCTAAGAGTACACACCAGACCTTACATGCTGCTTCTACAGCACACATATACTCTCTCCAACTTTTTCCTTCCCCAGAGTCTGATAGATAAGGGGTCCTGTAAAATTTATGGCTAAGCCTGCCTCTGAAAGCTGTTGCAGTACTACCTAACAGATTTATGTCCCGAAAGATCTGCATAGCAGCTTCCCATCCCGCTTTGAGAGGACAAAGTCTAGTAAGTTTTCCACAGCTTCTCTGACCTTCCCTGTCCATTCTTTCTGTGCAAACAATTCATCTTCTCCTGTGCAGTCTGCAAGCAGAACTCTATTGAGCCAGTTGACTGGTGTCAGGGATTTCCCTAGCTAGCTACCCCTTTGCTCTTTCCTCTGTGCTGTCACAGCAGAGAAATGACTGTATGGCTGATATTTTGTCTTGAAGGGTATAAATTGGGCAGGAAAGGGAAAAAAAAATAGTGTACTTGTGTGTAGATTTTGAGGAGGTAATAACCCTGGCTGTGCCACATATAAAAGGACAATATAAGCTATCATTTTTGTGTTGTGCAAATTAAAGTTTGACTATACCTAAGAATATGCTATGCCAATGGATTACAATCTTTGAAATAATTTTGTATTTTTGTGAGTCCTGAGAGGTTTTAATAGTAGTGTAAATCTATTATTAAAATAAAATTTTATTACCTTGTTTGCATGGCATTGTATTAAAGCTGTTGGTGATATATGCTTCTTGTAGCAAGAATAGAAATTCTTCAGAGGAAGCATATTTGTTACAGCAAATATAAAAGATGGGAACAAATCAACTCTCACTTTAAAGAGTAATAGACTGAAAGGGTCATGCCATTATGATAGGGCTGTATTTTAATAAACCAGAAAGATGGGATGTCTTCTAAGGTACATATGCTCACTTTTTTGCACATATGGCAAATTCTGGATTTTTATCCTTTTTAATGAAAAAAATAATACAGACAAAATGTGTTCATACATTTGCATAAATTTCAGGTTATTATAAACATTTTCTTATTCGTTACAAAGTTAATGAGCATTAAAGAACAAAAGAACAAGGGAAATTATAGTTTAGTTATGTCTATCTGCAGAGCTTAGCTTCCTTTCTGGACCAAATAACTTGAACCCACTGTCTTTCCTACACTTTATTCCTTACCTATGAGTTAAATGCTATGTTTCTGCTTAATGTGTTGGACCCAAGAGAAGTACTTCTTTTACTACAAATGTTCCACATTTCTTTAGGCAACTGAACAACAGTAGAGGCTGACTTATTATTTTTTTTTTTTTTTTCCTTATAGGCCTGATGGTTCATAAGAGTTCATAAGAAGGATATATAAGGTAAATAATTTAATGGACACAGACTGAAGTAATAGGAATTCTGTATTCTAGAAAAGGTATTTCATCCCAGCTAAATCTGCACTGATTCTTTTTTCAGCTGCGTAAGTTTCTAGTCGGTATGAAAACTTTAAGGTAGCAAGAGAAGTTGTGCATTCTTTTAAAAACAAAACCAAACAACCAAAATTTCCACTCCCTAGAAAGAAAAGTTATACAAGATAGTTGATGTAAAGGACTAAATAAATCACCAGTAACAGCAACAAAAAAACTGTAGGTCCTTAGGATTACCAAAGGTTAAACCTTCCAAAGACTTTTTGAAAAAGCTTTCCAAAGCCAGATATTTTCTGTAGAACAGAGCTTTCTGGAATTAAATAAATCTACAACACAAGTCTAAAGCTGCAGTTCTGAAGTTTTAGGGTATTAACAGTGAAAACCCTATTCAGATGCTCTTAACAAATCATCTTCTCTCTAGACCTTCTATACTGTTTCCCGTACTTCCTGCTATGTCTTTTTCCAAAACTAAAATTAATATGCATATACATGCTACTGATATATATCTTAATATGCATATATATGCCATCCTAATTAAAACTGAAAGTAAATGCTATATAGAAATGTTAAGCACAGACTTGTAATGGTTTAGAGCAGGTGAGAGCCCAGCAGTGATGCTGCGGGCATGCACTGTGTCTGTGACTGCGTTGACTCTGTGTTCCAGAGCTGCATTGCACTTCGTCTCTCCCATGCGTAGAATGACAAGTGTGGGTGGCAAGAAGTGCAGGAGCTGAGGGAGGACAGGACGGCAGAGCCACAGCAGCAGCTTAGGACCAAAGGACAGTGTCGTACAGTAACAGAGCAGTCGCAGTCATACACGGGAGCCTATCAGTCAGCATCAGGATGAAGCACCACCATAGCAAGGTCCCACACGGTACATGACAGCAAGAACTAGCTGTCAACACTTGCTAAGTTCAGGAACCATGTGCTAATTAAAATGACTAAGGAATGAATCACTATCCACTAAGTTCTTCTGGTGACACTTAAGACTGGAAAAGCAAAACAACAACAACAAAAAAGAGCACCCACATGAATTCAATATCTTAACCATTGACATTTTGCACGGAAATGAAAGTCTGCAAAGTGATGCAAAATATAAATTATTTTCCCCCATGTAATTTACATTTACATGGAAATTTGTAAGATCAAGGTTATTCTTCTGACCCTATGTCCAAATTAGACAGGGCCTAGCAAAACATTTTTTTCTATCTGAGCATCAGAAAACTGAAAATGCTAGACAATCAGATGTATAAAAATACAGATAATGTGACTGGAAACTAAGGGAAAATCCTGGGAGACATATTTCAAAAACATTTTTAACATGAGGTGAATTGCAAATAAAATAAAAGGGACAGACACTAGTCAGTGCTAATTCCCTTCTTATAAGCAGTGGGACAGTTAAACATCGTCTTCCATGGAACCACTTTAAGGTGTCCCGCATTCCGTTTCTGACTGTACTTCAGCGTTCCACTGTGCAGCGTTCCCAGCACAAGCTTCTCAGTCTTTAAACACTATCTCTATAACAATTGTGTTGAAGACACATGCAGACACATGCACGCAATCAAACATACAACCTAAGACTTCTTGTAGATTTGCCTGTAACTTGCTTCCTTTTGCTGATCTGGTTTGCAGCAATCCCACAAACAGCTACTTTGGGGAAAAATGGGGGTGAACTGTAACTGCAGTGAGGTCAGGGTAGCAAGCAAAGAATTTTTTAACCCAGGTTTTTCACTGAAGAAAATATAATGCATAACTACATTTTGAGAACATATGCTTGTAACCGTTTAACACTTTTAATCAGATACAATGGGGGGAAAAACTTACCTGTCTGCTGGCCTTGGAATTGTGGCATCAGGGGCTTGAAGACAGGACTAATTCTGAAATCTCTTGATTAAAGCATTTGTTATAAATAAATGCATGTTCTATCATTTGAGGTAAGGCTGCAACCCCTGCACATTTAACCTTGAAGAAAGGACCAGAGCAATGTGCAGACTGCATTACTTCTCTGTAAGTTAAGGAATTATTTCCCTGGGGAAATAATTGTGTCTGAGGCTGAGAGGGCTCTGGAAGTCCTTCTGCATCATAGGTCTTGTGGTTGGTCCTGTGCCATATAGCTCTAAAAGGACACTAGTCTGTATTAACTCACCAGGTCAGTCTGAGGAGAATGCTACAGCTGACTTAGGCTTGCCCTTAGGACCATCTGTGTTATAATTCTGTCCCTAGGCTGCAGACCCCAATTTGCTAGAGTAAAAAGGGAACCAAATTCTGTTAATTTCAATATATTTGAGTCATTTCAGCATAAAATGAGGTATAAAGGCAAGGGGAAAGAGTAAACTGTGTTTAAAGTAGCACCATCAACTAGGTCTTCAACCACATTTATTGACATATCAGCCGGATTCTTACCACCAGCTTCTTTGCCTTGTCTGGCACTCAGAGAAATACAGACGGCGTGGCTAAGCGCATTCCACGCACCAGATATCAGCAGCCAGGGTCATTACCTGCATTTAGAGCCATACCAAGAATTGTGGACAAGCTCGAATGGAAAGCATAAACAGAAACATGAGATTATAAATAAGAAAAACTTAAAAATTCCGGATCTCTTTGGGTCTATTACATATGTATTGAAGTGTTAACAGCAAACCTGGTTATACATATTATATTCTTAATGTCATGTAATCAAGACTCAAACACTTCCAGAAACATTTTATATGGAAATACACGAAGTTTCTCTTTAACATTTTGTTTTGTTTTGTTTTGCCAGCTGTATATTACTTTTACAGTCTAGTCTATTAAAGAAACATAAATAAATGACCCGCATCTTGAATCTCTGGTGCCATAAAGTATTTTAAATTGCTCAAGCATTTATTTCCTTCATATGTGCTGCCACAAGTATTTTATGTGGTTTACTATGACAATCCTCTAGAAGTAAGATATTCAATAAATGATTGTAACTACATCTCTTTCCTGAAAAGTACTCGTTCTCTTTGTGTAAATAGTAGCATGAGATGTCTGTTATCCTCTTCCTCAATTACAGCAAAACTTATTTCAGATGTAAAATTCATTTAAAAAAAAAAAAAAAGAAACAAAACCTAGCTACCAGTCATGTGTTAACATTTCTATCTCTTAAATGCCAAGTGGATAATTTATGGATAATTAATTAGAAAAGAGATAGTAAAGAAAGAACTATAAAATAACTTAAGAAAGAATTGATAAAATGCTCTTTACTGTCAGGAAATCCTCAACAAATTTTCATCTTAGGAGTGAACAGCTGTTCTTGGTGCTTTCCCAACATACTTACTTGCAATGTATTTGATCTTTATACATTAGAGGAGGATAAACGTTATTTTTTCAAATGAATGCATATACTGCATTTCATAATGTGTGTCATTTTAAAATACAAATGTAATCTTATATATTTTCTTATTTTTGTTTGCATTTACAATAAGATATATCACAGTTTTTTGTGTAGATTCAGCTGTTTAACATATTATTAATGCTCAATAGACACAATTTAATCTCACGTTATGTGTTTTTAGATACTCAGAAGAAATGTTTCCTTCTTAAACACATAATACATTTGTTTAGTAGTGTGTAAATACTACTGTATCTAACTTTGTCTTATTCTCTGTACAGATATTTCTAATTACAATGAAAAATGCAAATCACTTATTTTTAATCTCTCTTTCCACTGTATCTTCATCTTCAGAACTAGATCTAATGCACCTGTCTCATACTAGATGCTAATAATCGACTCATTGTCAGATATCCTTTTCTTTAAAATTCTAAAAGGTACAATGTTATTGTGTATTCACTGAAATACCACCTACTTTTGATGAATCACATCCATTTATGGTTAATAAAACCCTTGTCGAAGGCAAACTAGGTGTTTCAAATAAATAACAAAGCACTTTCTTTATAAGCATGTCTTTGCCTCTCAGATTTTTCCTGTCACTTTCTGCTTCTCTCTTTCTTCTTTTCTGATTCAAGCTATGCTGACTTGCCTTCGCAAATGTATTAACACCAACTGGAGATACACAATAACAGTTCTTGCCTTGATAACCACTGTTCCCTTTTAAAACAGGCGCTAGGGGACTGTTCCAGGTAGAGTACAGTTAGCAGACTAAAGATGTTGCAAGGATGCCATCTTGATGCAATGATGGCATTTGATTAGCAACAGCTCTGCATCCTTTGAATATATAACAGACCTCAGGTCACCAAGTCCTTAAGCATGCATTTAGGCACCTTCAGACTGCTTGCCAGTTAAGTGTGCAATTAAACAGTTCACTAACTTCAGCTACACATTGCAGATGGAAGGGTGCAAATAGCTAAAAGTAGTAAATGAAACCACATAGCGTTTTCCAGA
>VXAV01011970.1:8806-22859 GCA_013399715.1 Alectura lathami
AAAAAGGGGGGGGGGTGCCAGAGAAAGACCATGTACTTTCTCATTCCACATGCAGTTGCATTTTCATTTCCCGTCCATTATTTAATCAAGTGACTCCAGGGCAGCATATATGCTATCCAGGAAATTCAGTTTCCCTATTAGATGGTTGTAGCTTTACAAACAAAAGCTGTCAACTAAAAATTATCACTTTAATCCCTTTTTTATTACCATTATTTTGTTTTCCAGATTGCAAAACTAAAGTCCCAGCTGTCGTCTTTCTATTTTATCTGCCCAGAGTGAGTCTGGTTCATTGCAGACAGCCTTCTCCGTCATCTCACTCCTTTTAGGCAAACGCCAATATGTGGCAAAGGAAAATCTTGCTCTGGACAAACATGAACCAGATCTGACTGACTTGAACTTCCATGAAGTTCCCCATGCAGATTTATTCTCCATTACCAGCTTCATAATGGGGGATGACCTACGCCTCCGTGCACTGGGTGTTTGCCAGTAGCTGCAGTGACAGCTCCTCAGTAGTCTGAAATAAAAATTAAAACTGTCCAAGATTTCTGTCCAATGCAAGGAGCTGTGAGGCTAGATTCCTTTTCAAATTATACCCGTTACATTTTTCATGGACTTTTGTTTCAGCAGTACTCTGTTCCTGGTCTTGCGCTCCTCCCTCAGCTGAACATTCCCCGTGTTGTCAGGGACCTGCCTGGCAAAGTGATCTATCGACACCTACTCTCTGCTGAAGTCAATACACCCAAGATGATCATATGCCACACTAAACCTGAGCTTTGTATTATTTGAAATGAAATCCTGAAGCCATCCTCTTACACTTCCTTGGGGCTCATGTAAATATCCAAAAACATCAATTAGGCTTACTCTTTTCTTTAATGGATTGACAAAACCATACTAACAACTTGTATGAATATTTCTGATCAAAATCAATCTACTTTTCAGATCTGCATAGCTCTAAATTTAAACTGACTTTGCATTTGCAGTCCTTTGTTTCTGCCATAGATCAAGCTCTTAATTTTTTTCTGTTATTTTGCTGCTCTCCAAGGGAAATAGAGGCTGCATTATTTTCTGCATTACCTGTATACAGGAGAACATGATGCACTGAAATATAATTTAAAGTAAGGCAGGAGGAACTCTTCACTGATACTTCATCTCTTCTCTTTTGTACATATATTGCTTCAATTGCAAGTCTAGATACTGCTATTGGACTGTTACCAGGATCCTTGCAGGTTTTGTACACCTAATTGACAGAAACCAGATTTAAAAAGAAAAAAAAAAAAAAATGTTAGCAGTATGCCATTTCTTCCTAGTCCCCATACTCAGAGAAGTCGTATGTCAGAGCCCAAACTGAAGATGACATCCCCAAAATGTCATGGTCAGTGGGTGTCTGACAGCCCTTTTGCAGATTGCTGAGACCTAGGGAGTGGCTGTACCCTCATTACATGCTCTCTGCTAACATCCCCCCTGCCAACATCCAACAGATGCTGCACTCTTCTAGCTCCAAAGAGTTGTTTCGTTTGCTGTGCTCCATTAAACAGGTGCAGTCTTCCACCTCAGAACCTGCTGTGTTCAGTGAATAAAGTGATCCCTGTTGATAAGCTGCAGTTCATGAAGTCCTCTAAGAAAGGAAGACGCTATAGAGATATTGCCGTATTCCCCAATAATAAAGTCTTCATGATCTGCAACTTTCTCTCTTGTTTCTGAGTCAATCCCTTTCCTAAATAACACCCATAAATATATCTCTCATTCCCGTGCACACAACTCTCTTTTTCTAAAGCAAAAACCACTATCAGCCACTATCATATCTTCCCAGAAGCATCCCCAAAACTCTCATCTCCCTGAAAATCCAAGGGCAAATGCCATCTCTTAATCAAGTGAATTCTATGACTTGTTCTTGACAGGATAAAAAATGCCCATGACTCATTTGTTGCACGTCACCTCTTCCCACATCCCACCAAACCATTCCTTCAAGTTATTTGAAAAGTCTGTCCCAGGAAAAAGGATCACAGAGCTGCCAGGGAAGCATGAAATTGGTTTTCCAATTAAAACGATGGCTCCATGACAACTTAGCTGAAGGTCTGTTCTGGTATGTTTGCACAGTACTCTGCACAGCAGAGCCATGACACATTTTAGCACTAGATGCTAATGTGATCAAAAGGACAAGTAACGAGTCAAAATGTTTACTGGTGTTCGTCCATAAGTTTTCCAGCCCGGAAATATAATTATCATTACAGGAAACCCTCTTTCTTTCTACTGGTTCCAAACATCATAAATATGGTAAAAGTATCAGCAGCATTGATTTTAGTATTGCTGAAAAGCATAAAGCAGGTCTTTGACATTTTACACACGCACCAGAAAAAAAAAGAAAGACAATTTTTCCAGTGCCTCTTTCCTCCAGCCAAGGTCAGTTGACATTGCTCTCTCTGATTTCTTCACTAGCTTCCCATGAAACATCCCATATGAAATTGAACTGCAGCTTCTTCAAGAAGAAAAAAAAAAAAATTAAAACGAACCTCTGGCTTTGTTCCTGAACTCACTCTACTTACTACTACTACTACTTTCCTATTCAGGACAGCTCAAAGAGAAGATCCTTCTTCACATCGCCATGCCAATAGCTGCTATCAGCCAAAGTCCTGTCAGCAGAGTGGCCAACACTGGGTGCTTCAAAAAAGTTACAGAATTGCCATAATTGTGTAATAATTCCCTTTAAGGGAAGGCTGATCCTACCTAGTCAGCTTAATCATTCGTATACAGGGCTAATGGAAGTAAGGATACGAATATCTGCAGTGTTTAGGTGAAGAAGTAATCAAAACGATGCTTAAAAAGCATCTTGGATCACAGACACATTTTCTTCTTTTTCAGCATTCATTCTGTTCCTCTCAATAATTCATGCCAAGGTGATCAGGGTCTCCAGAATTTGCACAGCCAGAAGGCAGAAAAGCTGTAGTATGTACAGTCTGAGCACTATGATGCAAGTATATGTATTTTGGTCACCTACGTCCCTGTAGCAGACCATGTTTTTCCCTTCCTGAAAGCATAGTCTGAGGAGTGACTTTCACATTGCCAGCACAGGCTTACACAAATCCTCCACTTGGGAAAGTGCTGAGCCAGAGTAAGACCAACTGCCCAGGGGTCCAGACAATCCCATTGCGCTCAGGCAAGGCAGAGGACACCCGGTAGGCTGTCTTCTGGCGGCCCCTTCTGAAACAAGCAATGTTTGATGAGAGAGAACCCTGGTTACACTTTTAGCACAGGGTGCAGGTTTGTCAGCAAGCCCTCAACGCAAGCCCTCAATGTAACTCCAGGTTAGTCTGGAGTTCTCTCCAACTGCCCTATGAAAAGTACAAACCAAAGCTGCTGCATCCTGTCCCCTGGGCTGTGACACAGCGCAGAAAATAAGCACAGCCGAGCTGGGCTGGCCGAAGAGCCCTTGAGCACTCCTGGCCTGTCACCAACAACCACACAAATTCACAGCTTCTAGCAGTTTGTGTCCTGAGTGCACGCTGACTTCCAGCCCAACCGCACCTTACAGCGGGGAGTCCGACAACAAACATGCCCTGAACTTCCTGGACTTTGCTTAAGGTGATGGTGAGTAACTAAGCTGAGACTTCCAAGGGAAATTTGAAAGGCTCAGATTAAACACAAACTATAAAATGAGTAATATGCACTTATGCATCTTAATGGGACTGCCAATGGCCAATTTGTGCACTTTAGACCCATATTAATACCCGGACTCCACAGGCAGATGAATAAAGCACACTTTCCTGGAGTAAAACAGCAAGAGAGGACTGACCGAGCATGAATTCTGTTCATCTGTGTTGCACAGTAACGTGTAACTACTCTGTAAACGTTGTTATTGATTTAACAGCTCCTTCTGGCTTTATCTGTGGCACAAAACGTTAAACATATTGACCAGGTGGTGCCTTTTGTGATATGTTGATTTTATTAGTACATGTCCTTGAACTAACACCACATTTCACAGGTACCTGCCAGGTAAGTGACTGAAGGAACACTGCTTTGGGGACTGAGGTGGCAGGAGAGGGAGGGCAGGAGGAAGGGAGGATGTGTTTCAGTGCAGGTAAGGAGCTGCAACTCTCATACACAAACAGTAGGAACAGAAGTGGCTCACCTTGAGGAGAACACGTTTACACACATTTCACTCTTCAAAAGCGATCTTGAAGTACCCGGCTGGACTCAGGTCCCATTTCAAAATCTGCCTTTTTTTCCTTAATAGTGGTGCCACCTGCTTTAGCCTGTGAGGCTGCTGCTGTTCAGTGCGGCAGCTGGATAAGGACACGTTCTGAGCCACCTCTCTGTCCTGTGGTCCCGCTCTGGGTGTCACTGAGGCACTTCTCAGCTACTGAGCTGTGGGGGACCTCAGCATCCTTCTGCTGCTCATTGGCCTTCAGGCTTAACCCTGCAGCCAGTGGGTAAAACCCCACACCAAGACCTGTGAGGCTCCCCCTGAGTCAGCACTTTCTTCTTGCTCAGGACAGACTGTCCCTGCTCTCTCAGTCCTGACTTTTGAGAACACAGCTTCAGCAACTCCATATGGTGATTATGACTGCAGCTTCCCCAGTCCTCTTTCCCTGAGAGTGTGCTACAAACATAAGAGTAGCAAGGGAAACCTTGCACGGTCCCCAGGGGCATCTTTGAACTTATATTGCTGCTTTGTTGCAGAATTAGAAAATGCCTTTTCTTTTAAAAAAAACCTTCTTGTGAGATATATATTTTAGAGGTCACTACAACACATTGTAATTTTAAATGGTGCTCTCTGCATGCCCGAAGAGAGCTAGCAGCCAGAGTGATTTTCCCCATCTATTTTCCTATTCCTCTTCCCAGTTGCCCCCAGCTATCTTCCTCACCCACTTTCACTCCCATCTTTCATCAGTGTGAGGACTTGGCTTCACAAATCTTCAGCAGAAATTAAAACTAGACTTGTGCAGAGGAGTTCAGCTGGGAATCTCATTACTTCTAGTTTTGTGGCAGCTCATTTCTTTTAGAAAATGGACACAAGGACCAGTAGCTGATTTTCCACTGATCACCAAAAACCTTGGTAAGAAGACAGCCTTCCCTAACCAGTGCTCTGGAATGTGCTCTCATCCCCTGAATGCAATCAGGGCTGAAGTTTCATGCCTACTATAAACGTAGTGCAATTAGCACACAGCAGTCACATCTGTGATCCAGCAGCATCAGTATCTTCCCAGCTTCCCTTCGGTTCCCTCTCTTCCCTCTCTCTTTTTTCACCTCCTCCACCTACACACTGTTTTAGTTTCCTTCCACTGTCACTAGCCTTAGAAGACCCCATTTTGTTTTTCTTTCTACCTTGTTATTCTTTACAAGGGATTTGCTCTCCTCCTCTAAATTCTCTTGACCATTCCCCATCTTCAACATGACAACCAAGAAATTCCTGACAGCTGCACTTCCCGTCTTGTGTTTTGCTGTCACTGTCATTTTGTTTGTGTGCGTGCATGCGTGTGTGAGAGAGAGAAATCCAGCCAGACTAGCCACATGGCTTGAATCTGACACTAACTGGAGGCAGAGTGCATCTCCCTTTGCAGCAGCTGCTCCCCTAAGGACTGATGGCAGAGAGCAGGTTCACAGCCCTGGGAGAGCTCCGAGCTGTGCTGGGACACACAACTCAGCTCTGGATTTAGTGATGCTGTGCAGCTGCACTTCTCTCTGTATGGTTCTGCTGTCGATCTGTGCTGGTTTCTCACTTCTGTAGCAGATGGCTGTGCTTCCTGGGAAGGATTTAATCAATAAATGTTAAAATTTTTCCTCTTTTGCCCTTATTCACTCTCCAGACGCACAGCACATCTTTTCCCCCTACGTGCACTGGCTTGTGTTGCAGCCTGCCTCCCTCGTGCCCTAAGATGTGCATCAGCAGCTGTACAGCTGGTGCTGCACCAGGACCAGAAGCTCTCCCACACTGACCAGAAATTTTAACTGACAGCGATCTTGGGCAAGCAAAAATGGTTGTTGACATAAATCACTGATTTTTAATAAAAATAACCACTGAATCCTACAAACTTTATCCATAATCCATTACCTCTGAAACATCCCTCTCCTTCTTTATGACTCAGCATCTGGTAGACAGCTGAATCCAAAGTCCTATAGCATCACATTAAACCCTTCTCCAGAATGATTTCTCCATGCATTTCCTAGAACTGAACAAAACCACAAGAGCAGTTGAGTTAAAAATGCAATAATTCACAGTATCATAGCAACAATGGTAAAATATGTGCTTCCTGCTTATTCGTTTTGATTAAGAAAATCATTCACAAGGCATCAGATGTTTGGAAAGAAATCCATCTTGTGGTTTGTTAATCAGAAGAACAATATACTTCAGACTATTGAGGGAAGTAGCTTTCAAAGCTGTAAGGCAGTGGAAATTGCTTTCTAGAAGAAGCCGATAAAACCCTACATGCACTTGTTAGCCTGACATTTTACACTAGCTATCAGTTAATGCTGTTAACGGTGCTTAGGTATACACTCAATTTTGAGCATGTGAACACTGAATCAAGAACAATGCATGTGGCTTCGAGTGCACCTGTAATACCTTCAATATTTTCAGATGCTTTGTGGAAATCCAGCTCAGACAAGTACCAACAGGTCTATAGGCTTAGCAGCCAAAGGAGGCTCAGTGCCTCCCCTCTCTCCACCATCTCCTTGCTCTGCATCCCACCCAGTCCATCCCCAAGACCACCAACATTCCTTCCTTCCTTGGGCTCCCATGCTGCTACCACCCACTTTACAGTACTTTCTGAGATCCTACTTTGCCTCAGAAATTTTGCTGAGAATTTCTATTTTGAGTCTTTTTTTCCACTAACCTCAAAGGCTGATATTTTACCTTTATCATAAGAACTTGCGCATGATGTCCCCAAGCACTATGTCGTCTCTGTTGAGGAAGGGCTGCATTTCAGCTGCCTTTGCATAGCTTATTAATTTGGTGTTACTCTGAGGTTCCTGGTAAAGTTGAACCAAAAATGTTAACTGTTAATACTCTAACACAAATTATTCTTTGTTTGCACACAGGTATCACACATGACAGCTAGCTGTTCATTTTAGCAGAACAATCAGCATTAAAGGCAAGCAAGCTTCTGTCCTACCACGTCTTGATCAGCATGAGGCAGATGCATCTTTTAGATACGCTCTTTGCTTTGCAAAACAAGACAGCTAAGGACAGGATGCAGTCAGCGAGGCATGGTGAGCAGATCAGATCTTTCTTGTTCATCGCTCAGGAGAGTGAATAACCTCAGTTCTTCCAGTGTCTGGGAGATCCACTGGACACAGTATCATTGGAAGGATGCATGTTTTATAAATAAGCAATGGCAGAGAGAAAGCAATTGAATTAGATCCCCAAAGCTTTACTAAGATAGATGATCCTTGAAAGTACAGCTAGGATATTAAATGTAGTGAGAGTATAATTCTTAATTTTTAGGCATCTGTGAGAATAGCTACCAGCCTTTGGGGAGTATTGTAGTGACTGTAGCTGGTAGATCTCTAAATGAGACAATATTTCCTTTTGATATTGCGTCATTAATATAACTGATTCCTATACCCAGCCAAATGTTTCATATAACTCTTTCCTCCCTCTTCTTAATGTGTGCAATTGTGAAAGAGCAGCACTGGAGGGATTTAGTGGTTGTATCTCTTTATGAGTCTGAGCTGTGACATGGAGGACCCGTTGAGTTTATTGATTTTAATTTCTTATATTTGGGATTTATCTTCACAGTTTTATGTAATGGCTGAGAATACTCACAGTGTTGATATAGGAGATTGGCTACTCAAGGGCAAATTTCAGATCCTCATTTCTTCACCTGTGCATTTGTTTGTTTGCTTCTGGATGGATACCAGCTGTCAGGCTTTGATCCAGAGTGGCTAAAGGGTGCACTCTATGAGAGAGCATTCCTCTGTCAGCCCCAACTGCCAGAGCTGAGAGTAGCAGGGTCTTTAAGTGGATTTCCATGAGTATCAGAAGGAAAGATCAGGCCTTCCCTTTGAAGACCTTTTGTTATTGAAATCTAGATTCTGATCTCTGATTTGGTCTGTAGATCCTGAGCCACAAGGCACATAGTAGGGTCTCCTAGGGTGTGGAGGGATTTGAGAGTTGATGAGCACTTTTTCATGGGTGGATGAGTACTTTCTTTTCTTTTCCCAGGAAGACTGTTGGAACGGCCCTGAATACAAAGGGTGAAAATGTGTGGTGAGAAAATTCACTTTTCAGGTTGTTACATAAATACCAGCATCCCTCTTTGTAGCAGTTAGAAAACGCTTATAGAGGTGTTGGACTAAGCCAGACTCAGCATTTCTTGGGCTATTTCAGTATAGCAGGTATTGCTCAGCCAGGCTGTTTCCTTCCTAGAGCGTTTAAGGGCTAAGCTAATGAAGTGTTTTATGACTGAGAGTTCCTGTGGCAACATAGGAAAGATGAGCTATGAAACAATAGATGGAGAGTATCTGCCGTCCTTGGAAGAGGTGTTTTCTCCTGCGGATGCAGCACTGAACTTTGGTGCCAGGATGAGCAATCTGCCAACAATTTGTTGTTGCCCCTTTCACACTTAGCTGCTGTGTTTCCCATGGCACTGTTTTCATCTTCTTCAGCTTCCTTAACATCTGCAAGGCAAGTATTTGTACCCTATTGCATCTCTTGTCCCTGCATTCCAGCATGCACAGCTCCAGCCACAAGCTGGATGTTGCCATAAGCTAAGGTACCAGAGAAAATTAACTGCCATAAGTTTGCTGGGGGTAATGAATTCTTACCATGAATTCTGCACTTGACTGTTTTGGTTTGGTAATACACAGGCTGATGTAAGCCCTTCTTTGAAGAGTGCTTTCCTTCTGCCCTTCCTTGTTTCCTTTTGTCCTTCCATCCTCTCATCCTTTCCCTTTTTTCTTCCTTTACTGACAGGCAAATTGTTACAGCGTTCTCCATCTTCTATTTAGAGACAGGATTAAAAAGAGCCAGCTGAAGGGCAGGGCTATGTCTAGTGCCCATTTCCAGTTCCCGTCCCCATGTGAAGGGCCAGCACACATTCATGGCCATTACGGGTACTGCACTGGACTCATTCATGGATCCATTTATTTCTGCTGAGAAATTTCCTTGCCAGAGCGCTCTATTTTCCTTGGCACAGGGCATAAGACAAGAAGGAATCTTTACATGGATATCTCTCCAGCTATGGGAAACATTTCTCCTTGCACATGTCCTAGCAAGAGATCTACTGCATCCATAATTGCAGTCAGCACTTCGAATGTGGTGACGTCTCCACATTTCATGACCAAACATAGCCTTTGACACTGCCCAAGGGTAGGGTAGACTAGCAGCATTAGGCTATGGACTCTTATCTACTGCTTTTGTCACACTGTCTAATTGTGTCTATTTGGAGAAAAGTTGCACTTTCTGCTCCTCATGATGCCAAGTTGCCTGGCAAAGGAGTTTTATTGTATTTGTGGCAGCAGTGAGTCAGTCTTGTGCTCTGTAGTTCTCACTTTCTTAGCTCTTCTGGTCTTGGAGAAGACTTTCCTAAAATCTGTAGATGCCCATTGCAAGCTGATCCATAAGATACCCAGTGCTTCAGCTTTGCTTTCTTCCAAGGACCATTTAAACGAAGACAAGCCACTGTTTTACCCAATGACACGATAATGCACATGGGGACAATTCGAGCCAAGATGTCACACCTGAGAACTGTGTCATATTAGGCACATTGCCAAAGGTGCCAGAATGTACTCTTTGAACGGCGCTTTTGGATTAATCCTAGGATTAATGAAACTTGAAAACAACCACAGCATATTTTAATTAAACAAAGCACACGCAGTTCTCACTTAGAGTAGGAAGGGAAATGATAAGTGTGATTTCATCCCTCCACATCTAACCCAGACTATGACAGATGGAGGAATCATGGGGAATACTAATGAAATGGCAAAGGAAGAGATCTGTATATGCACTGCCGGGAACACCTGGCTGCTTGGTTATCCTTCACCCCAGGTGGGTGCTTTTTAACAGCGCTCACTTGCTTTTGCAGCCATGATCTGAAACAACTCCTCCCACAAACTGGTTGTGTACTGGCTCCTGTCCAGCTCAGTACTTCTCACACATACAGATTTCCTTGGGGAAAGCTGCTTTGGGTCTCCCTGCCCCTAAAAACAATACTCCTATTTCCAGTATCAGACTGGACATATTAATTATCCATGGCTCTAATTACCATGTCTGTATGCCCACAGTGAATATTACCTGCTGATTAAACACAGATGTAAAGTATCCTTTTAGCTCTAGGACTACAAAAATTGCAATTACAAAACAAAAGACTTTTCTTGTCTTTCTTGTCTCTTTTTTTTTTCCTTTTTTTTTCTTTTTTTTTTCCTTCTTTCTCCTGCTCTGTAGATTTATCTGGGCTGTTTGCTTTGTTTTGTTGGTTGTTTTTTTTTTACTCAAAAGTGTAACTCATCTTGAGTTTTGGATAAACATCTATGCTGCACCCACCAGATTAAGATTTGTCTCTGCTGATTTGCTTCTAGAGGGGGTAAATTAGCCCTTTAGTAGCCCCATGGTGACTTAGCTAAACCGCTTATTGTGCTGACTAAATTCATTTATGGTTAGTTTGATAGCTCTCCACTACATTGTGCAATATAGATATAATTCAAGACAATGGAGCATCATTACCCTTTAATGATTGCACTTGAATCAGATCATAGGTGAAGTCCAGGAGAACCAGTATGCTCCAGGCATCTCTGCAGAGAGATGGAGCAGGCAGCTGGATATGGGGAAAGGGACACATAATTCTAGGAGGGTCCTCAGGGGCTTCGGGCAGAAAGAATGAAGAGATTTGGTAGCAGAGAAGAGAAACAGCTGAGAGCTGAACAAAGAGACAACAAGCACTGTCAGGAACATTTCTATGGCCCAGAAATCAGGCATCCTTCTAGCACCAAGCCCCAGTCCCTCTTGCCATGCTTTCAAGACACACCTGAGAGAAGTAACTGCGGATGTGCACCAGTAGAGATATTTCCCTGCTGGGGTCGTGCTTGGGGACACCAAGCCCAGGGGTTAACAAGTCCTGCAACAAGTCTGGGGCAGCCCAGAGCATCTGCCCTAGAGGGAAGACTTTTCCCTGCACCACCAGACCAGACAAACCGTCATGCAGAAGACATATTTAAAACACTGTGCATTAACAAAAAATTGCTTAAAGAAAAAAAAAAAATAACAAACCAGCTCTAGGAGATACAAATCTAAGAAAACAACAAATAACCCATTGGTGCTCAACATGACAGATGCTATCGGGTGCACAAAAAAAAAAAAAAAAAAAAAATGNACTCCTTTATTTGACCACTATTTTGCACTCCCCAATGCTTACAGCTGTGCACTTCATCCACTTTCCAAGCAGCCTGCAGCTCTGCAGCCCAGCTCCACATGGTGATGGGAAGGAAATGTTCTGTCCTGGCTCCATCTGCAGTAATGAAAAGCCATCTAGGAAGAGGAGGCAAAAAGGCACAAGGTCCATTTTGCAAACTACCCACTCCTGTCAAAAGGAAGTCTAGGACAGGAATGATGCAGGAGATGAGCAAAAACTGGAGATGAGAATTAGTCCCCACTAATGAGCTGAAAGGAAATTTCCAGCTCAACTGTGCAAACAAAACCAGGAGTGAGTGCAGCTTGTGAACTCAGCTCAAAACTAACCACTTTTTTTCCTGCTATAGTAAATTTTCTGCCACATCGGTGAGTTGAATCAGCATAAAGAGGATGCTACAGGTGCCAGAACTTGCACAGACAACTGGCAGGATCTTAACAGTTGGATTAAAGAGGATGGAGGAGAAGTGAGCCATAGTCAGCAAGGAGATGATCTTACCTCATCTTATGGTATCTTAGCCTGTAAAACTGGCGAGACAGCGACTGCACTTCAGCAGTTCTATGCACTTCTTGATCTGAACCTACGTATATAGAAAACAGAATTTATAAGGCAGCCAGAATAAAATATAATCTATGATCTGTGCAATACAATCTATACATATAGGAGCATAATATAATCTATACAATATATTGGCTGCACATATATGTGTGAAAAGTGGTGATCAAAGGTATGTACAGGAGCTCCTGGTTCCTACAGGACGGGTGACCCTTGCCGTGGGTTACATGTACCTCCTCCCAGGAGGAGCTATGTAGCACCAAGGCAGCTATCTCCAGCTGAGTTAAAAACCACCGCATTTCCTGCTGCTTTGGTTACACGGAGCTGGACACGGTGCTCCTCCAGCCTTCACAGCACTCTGGGAGGAACTCCTGGCTTCTTGGAGACGCCCCCCAGCACGAAGCTGAGCCTGGTCTGCTGCCTGCCGCAGAGACCGGCTGGCAGAGCCCTCTGGAAACACTCCTGCACTTACCGATGGTGGGAGAGTGCTGCCCAGAGGGGCACGGGCAGGAGAGGGCTGGCTCGTCTAAGCCTGCTGCACATGCACTGCGAGCAGATTACACACAGCCGCATGGCTGGTCGCATCGTGAAACCCAGCCAGCAGCTCCGCAGTGCCATTAGCGCTGCTAATTACGGAGTGAGTCACAGCCTCGGCCACGGTTTCCCCCTTTTCCAGAGAGCTCCAGCATGGACGTTTGACACTGGCTGAGGGGATGCTTAGAGATTTTCTCCCTTTCTCAGTCTTCTCTTTTTAACCTAGCGGTGAGCCACACGGTGCATCCCCGTCTGATTAGTTAACAGCTTTCCTGGTGCCTGTGGAAATTACCGTACCCGCTGTTTTTAGAGCAAGTATTTGCACTGCTTTTTCCTGCCACACACTGATCAATTCCTGCCTTCAGGATTTTATTTACTTTATTTTTTACAAATAATTTTTTATTTACTTTTTGTTCGTTTGTTTTACTTTAAAACCACTCTGCCTCCTGGATACATAACAGCAAGAGAAGTGTGGGTTGTGTTGTGTTTTCTTCCACTTTTATTACATATTAAAAGAAGATTGATAATAATGACTCTTCTTAAAATGTGGTGGTGCAGCAAGAAGACTTTCAGTTCCCTCGATAACATACTTCAGGCTACTCCTGTCTTGTTCTTGTTTGCTTTCTTGTATTTTTTTTTCCCTTCAGTAATATTTCTTTCTGAATACTGCTGGGTAGCAGCCCTGGAGCCTGCAGGCTCACATCTGCAGACCAACTCTCCCTCACTTCTCAGAAAGTGTCCCTGCAGAAGGGTGACTGCTAATGGGTGCAGTCCCTAGAAAGAGGGCAAGTTGCTTCCCCCAGGTCCAGGACTGGTCCCAACCCTACCAGCAGTGCTAGGCTTAGGCAGAGAAGTTGAAAACGAGCCGTCTACCGGGCACAAAATTATAAAGAACAATCTCAAATATACAAGAGTACAGAATACTTGTTCATAATTTTCTATGGTATGGAAATAATACGATATATAGCCTTATATTTCATGATACATAGGAAATTTCAGTGGGTTTTCAGTATCTGGAAATAAAAGTTCAACAGAAGGAGAACAGTTTTCCAGTTCTTTCCAGTGAGTCACATTCTTGTCCTTACAATTTCCCCTGGATCTAGTATCCTAAGACTTGGTCAGAAATGATAGCATCTTTACTCTGAGCCTGCTTCTCAATACATTCTAACACTGAAATTTGTAAGCTTCTGTTCAACTTTTAAAAAACTACTAAGAAATTTGGAAGTCTCATAAACACAACCATTATTGCCTGGCTGCTTGCCATTGCTCAGGAGGGATGACTTAAGCATTGCAGTCACACTGGCAAAAGATTTTTGTCCAAGGTGTAGACATCCCTGAAGCCAACAGCAATACATCAGGGATAGATTTAATCTATTGGGCAAAGAGTTTGACAGTCCTAGCAGCCACTGGCAGGGAGTTCCCAAGGACTCAGTGCTGACCTAATTCTTCTCCTCTTTGTATCAGTGGAAGCAGGCTCACCAAGCATGAAGTGGGATGGAAAGCTTTGTAAAATGCCATATTCGTCACAGATAGAAACATGGAAAATTCCTGGCTTGGATTCATTTCAGAAGTTGTCCAAATAAATCTGGTGTCAGCAACATTTCAAATTCTGATGAAAAGCA
>VXAV01011970.1:22870-36196 GCA_013399715.1 Alectura lathami
AAAAAAAAAAAAAAAGACTGCATACATATTTAAACTACATATATATTTAAACTATATATATATTTAAACTATACGTATGTACATATATATTTAAATCTGAAAAGTCTTGGAGATATAGTAGCTTCCAAGCCAGTTGCTGCAAATAAACTGAGTGTTGTTGCCTGTACAGTATCCAGGGTATGTTGTTTTATTTGTTGATATTAAAGAGAGAAAAAATCCAACAAATTGGGAGCATGGTACAGAGAGAAACTTCCTGGATCATAAAGCCCAGACTTCTAGTATCCCAGGCACCACATAATTGACTCCTTTTCATCTGAGTTATCTCTGGTCTACTAGATGGATGTGGAAAAAGATATAAAACAAGTGAAGTAACACTAGCAATCAGAAAATAAAAAATGACATGTTTTTTTCTGTGTCATAAACAAAACCATATTAGCAGTGGGAGCAGCTGTAAACATAGCAATCTATAAGGCTCCAGCAGATAAAGCAAAGACTGAAGTATTATGAAAAATCTGATTAATTTTTAAGTATGTTGTAGTCTTAATACACCTATATTACAGGAATGGCTGAAGGTCCCTAGGACAGGGGTAGTGAAGGAGGGGGCTGCAGGTTGGGGGTTATTTGGTGCCTCATTCCTGATGTGCTCGGGGTTTTCTCTCTCTCCTGCCTGATGGGATGTGAATATCCCCTGCTCGCAAAGGAACAGTCTTGAGTTCAGCCTATACTGATAAAATTCCAGGTGCAATGCAACCAGGGTTACGCTAACACAAATGTGAACATAGCTGTGTCATAGAATCTTAGAATCACAGAATCATAGAATGGCTTGGGTTGGAAGGGACCCCAAAGATCATCTAGTTCCAACCCCCCTGCCGTGGACAGGGCTGCCAGCCACTAGCTCACTAGATCAAACTGCCCAGGAACCCATCCAGCCTGGCCTGGAACACAGCCAGGGATGGGGCAGCCACAGCTTCTCTGGGCAGCCTGTGCCAGCGCCTCACCACTCTCTCAGGGAAGAATTTCTTCCTGATGTCCAACCTACACCTCCCTTCTTTCAGTTTTAGCCCATTCCTCCTTGTCCTACCATTATCCATAAAAAGTCGGTCCCCCTCCTGCCTGTAAGCTCCTTTCAAGTATTGGAAGGCCGCAATGAGGTCTCCCCGGAGCCTTCTCTTTTCCAGGCTAAACAATCCCAACTCCCTCAACCTTTCCTCACAGGAGAGGTGCTCCAGCCCCCTGATCATTTTGGTGGCCCTCCTCTGGACCCGCTCCAACAGCTCCACATCCCTTCTGTACTGGGGGCCCCAGGCCTGGACACAGCACTCCAGGTGAGGCCTTCCAAGGGCAGGGTAGAGGGGGACGATCCCCTCCCTCTCCCTGCTGGCCACCCCTCTCTTGATGCAGCCCAGGATGCCATTGGCCTTCCTGGCTGCGAGAGCGCACTGCCGGCTCATGGCCAGCTCTTCGTCGATCACAACGCCCAAGTCCTTCTCCGCAGGGCTGCTCTCAAGGAGTTCTTTCCCAGTCTGTACACACACCTGGGATTGCCCCGACCCAAGGGCAACACTTTGCACTTGGCCTTGTTGGACCTTATCAGGTTCTCGTGGGCCCACTTTTCCAGCCTCTGGAGGTCACTCTGGATGGCATCCCTTCCTTCAGGGTTGTCCTACAGGGTTAAACCATATCTCTGACAGAAGAGGTACAGAGCTGCTAATTCATTGGCTTTATAAAGTGGTGAAACATCAGTTGTACATCCATTTAATGTCCATCAGCATCCACTCTCTCTTTCTTGTCATCAGTGCCAAAAAAGGAGGGTCATGTTTCCTTTCAGTCTCCTGGTGTCCATCAGCATCTAACTGGTCTGTGTAAACAGAGATTTGTGGGCTCAGCTCTTCTTGGACAAAGGTGGAAATCAAAAGTTTGGTCTCTCTTCTGATGATGAGCTGTTGGGCGCAATTGGAAGCACTGGTTATATTGTTGCTTCCGAATAAAAGTCCTGTATCCTAAAGCTGGCAAATGTTCAAAGATCTAAAACCCAATTAAGAAGAGTTTCCAAACTAAAGGAGGTAGGTGGGACTTACGATCAACCCTTCTGCCATGTTTCCAATAGTCTGGGCAATTCCCTGGGGTATATCCAAAGGCTGAATGCCTGCCTTTCCATATATGTTGAATAAACTCTAAATTGCACTTCGGTGCTGAGGTTCTTATAAATAAAATTCTGCAATATGGAGCTTAAATACAGGCTGGTGTTCACCACTAACAGCTAAATCACACTGTCATTCAAGAGCACTAAAAAAAGTCTTGCAAAAAATGGCCTCTGGATTTTCCTGCGAACCCACTGCTCAATAGCAATGAAAGTTCAATCCGTCAAAACATATCAGCATGCACCTAGCCACAAAGAGTGGTCAGTCCTGCCCATGTTCAGGATCTCCCCTCCTCACTAACAGCTGCTGAGGTGCAGGGGCAGCTCCTGGGAGCACAAGCCTGTCCCTGTCCACTCCAGCAAGAGCAGGGCCAGTTCCCTGGTCCTCGCTCTGCTCCCTTGAATGAGGGAGACTCTAACACGCAGTCACTGGAGTCTCGAATAATGGTCTTGATTTCCCAAAGAGACCTGCTAATGATAATACCAGCCTGCACACCTGATAAAAGGGATTTGTCTTGGATTTTGTTTGACACGCTCAGAGGGAGAGAATGAAAAGGCTGATGAGTATATTAATAACTTTGATCTCTTCACCAGGGGAGGGAGGAGTTCCTATGAAGCTTTCTGACTCATAAGTTTTTCCAGACCTATGCTCAGGACAAGAGGAGAGACTATTTTTAAATATACATTATTCTTAAACAGGTACTTGCCTGGAAGAGTCTGAGATTTGGAAACCATTGTTTAATTGTGGCCTAACAGATGTAGTACTGCTTTAGGCTGCATGAAAACTAAAGACCAATCCCTCTGCAACAAACTTTCTGGAAGGTCATCGGCAAGAAGAGTCATTATTGCTTTCTCTGATCCAAACATGCTGATGTGGGCACATAGAGGGAATATAGTAGAAAAATAAGAAAGGTCCCTGATCTCCCTCTTCCTTAATCTGAGCTTAGCCACATTCTCCACACTAACTCTGCACTGCATGGGGGCTTGATGAGTGTTCATTTCCGTCAGTTGTTCCTGTTAAGCTGGTGGGTTCGTGTGGGAGCTAGCTATGTCTCCTCTCCAGCCCACAGGGGAGATGAGAATCAGCCCCGTGTCTTTTACAGGAAGGGAAAGGAGAAGCAAACTGCATGAGGCAGAGGGAATTGATTGCAACCAGCCAGATATAATTACATTGTGGAGGACATTTAATACTTCATCTTGATCATTGCTGTATCAGGAGAGGAAAGAAAATCACAATATGAGGGAGAGAGAGGCTGCAGCTTCTCTTGATTTGAATTGCAAATTCCCACAAGCAAACCCATGAGTTGCTTACAGACAATCTGCACAGAATGTATGTGACCCAGATTGCAGGGAGAATCAGAAAGCTACTCCACCTGCTTGGAGACAACAGAGGCACTAAGCCATCATGGCAGGTCCCCAGCACAGCAGGTATTTAATCCAATCATACTAATGAATTTCTCTCCTCCCTTCACTCATAGGGTAGCTACAGACATGCTGGCACAAGGCTCTTTGGTTAACCACTGCAAGGAGGAAAGAGCTTTATATCCCACAATCTTAAATGGCTCTTTCCTCAAAGCCAGACCTTTTAAAAAGCACAGCATGGTTTTTGGTAATGACTGGTGTAATTAAGGTACACACATGTGAAGACACAGTGACTACTGAAAATAATTTATAGTGTTGAAAGGAAAAGATGATCCAGAGGCTCTGGTCAAAGAGAAAGACGAGAGATAGACTAGAAACAAGGCTCGCCCATCCCAGTAAAATCTTCCAAGACAGCACAGAAAACCCCCAAAACCCCAGTAAGTCCACCCAGCCTGCACTGGCTGCTACTTCTGGTTCCTGCCCGCCTCCCCCCCCCATAAATGGGCTACACACTTGTGGTGGGAGACAGCCAGAGGCAGCAGTTAGCAGGCAGCTCAAGAGAGGAAGGAAGGGCTGAGCATCTCTACACACCAAAGCATCCCCTTATAACTCTGACTGGACCAACCTGTCTCTGGCAGCTCAGACACCCACCTCCTCTGAAATGCAGCTCCTTGAGGTGGATCAGAGCCGGCTCAGTCCAGACCTCATAGCAAGGCGGGAAAACTTGTCCCAACAGCTCCACGTGTTCATCCTCCTGCAGCCTCAAGCTGCCAGACATCTCTCAGTTTGCGTGGATCGCTTGCACAGTCACTCAGCCAACTGTGATCCGGCTCTACAAATTAATTATCATAAAAGAGGAAGAAGATTTGTTCATTGCTCCAGATGATTAATCAGCTAGTCAGGCATAACACCACCCAAGCTATTGTAATTGCAGTCAAATAATAATGTCATACACACTGCAATCATAACCATCATCAAACACCAGAGGAGTCTGGTAATACAAGCAACTTTGTCTCTTCACAGTCCACACATCCAGAAATGTTCTACAGTCTGGAATGATCTTTTAAAGACAGCTCATGAGGTGCATCTTGCTCACCTGGGGTGAGGGAGGGAAGCAAAGCCTTTATGCTGCTCAGAGGAGAGGCAGGGCGAGACGGGCTGCACTCATCAGTGCTCAGTGTATCCGTGATCTGCTCTTGCAAGCAACCATCACAGTGGGTTGAAATAATGATCTGAAGAGAGAAGACATATCTTGGCCAATGGCTCTCTTAAAATACCCCTCACCACTCCTTTTGTCATCCACTCTGGTTTCAGAGTGGCCTGTGAACAGCCAAGGCAGAGAATTTATTTAACAGAATTTACCTGGTTTGCTTTACACATATATTGTAGGCAAAGGCATTGCCTGCTCAACAGCCTCAACCCCTCTCAGTCTCCAAAGTTGCTTTAAAACACCCCGTGCACTTGTGGAAAGATCTTAAACTCAGTGTAGGTTTGAGCCAAGCCTTTGAGCTTGATCTCACCACCTGAGACCAGCTATACAAAGAGTACTTGGCTATCAGCCTCACAGCACTAAATCCCACATCCTAGCACTGAAGCCAAAAATGATGTGGCCAGAGACCAGAATAAAGGATTTAACATGGAACCAGTATGAGAACTTACAGTCATTACACCAGCTGTAAAAAAAGTGTGTTGTTTTTTTTTTTTTTTCCAGTGAGTATTTTGCCCAATGCAGGTGGTGGTCACTTGTTGAGCAGCTCTTCAGCAGTCTGTGGGAAGCTCATCAGTCTTCTCAGTGGGGCAGTTTTGGTTCAGAAGGGATAACTTGAGACAAAGGCTATCATCCTGTTGTCCATCTTAGTAAAAGTGGCTGAGCCTGCTCAGGGGCTGCCTTCCAGTGGAATGAGGAGCTGCTTGACACAGGGATATTTTCCCAGGTAAGTAATAAGCTATATTGATTTTCTTCAAAAAGAAAATTGGACTTTTACAAACAACGCAACAAGCTGCTTGAGTGAGGATGTTGCTGAAGCGATCTTGTGACCACCGCAGGCTCTTGTTCTTGTCATGAATGAGAAGAAAAAAAGTCAACAGCATTTATCCTGTGAGGGCAGGTTTCACCAATAAAAAACAACTCTCTCTTCAGATACATTTAGCAAGTACCAGACCAACATGCCCTACAGGGACAGTGGACATTCATCCATTTGGAAAACAGTTGCACAAACAACCCCTGTACTTGTGCTTGTGTCTTGAGGTCCAAAGACTGCAGCAGGAGTCCACGTCTCTCTCCATGTACTCTCTTTGTGAGGGTCATATGGATGCTCTAACCGCCAGCCAGATGCCTCTCCAGCAAGGAGCTACATCCTTCGGTCACCTTAGGGCACCTGGTAGCTCATCACTGTCAGCATCAGCGAAACAACCCAAGGGCAGAGTACCTTAAAATGTCTCTCCTCACTCCTGAGCTGTAGAGCATCTTTGACCTCCTGAGAAAGTCTCTCCTGTTCACTTGGACCAAGATTTTCAGGTCTGGCTGGCAGAGGTTTAGTTCCTATGCCCTAACATTTAAAATGATGAGATATAATCTCCGTCTCAATTCCCATACTTACTGCATATTCTTGAAGCTGATGTCACAGGAGAAAAAATTCAACCTATTTGTAAGCTCTCAGTGGAATACGATTGTTGCCCTGGCACCTCTCCGAAGGTCCTGGTGGCTTTCTGCAGGACACAGACCACTAGCACCAAGGCTTGATGGTTGCTGGGCAGAGTGCCCATCTCTCTCACAGAAGGTGCTGCTCCCCTTCCCTGCTGCATGGCAATGTACTCAAGACAAAATTGATCCCTTCCCACACCCCAACTTTCAAGAGAGAAAAAAAAAAGGGGGGGGGGGGGGGGGTTACTACTTAAGCATGGTTTTGCTGTAGCTCCAAGTGTCCTGGAGCAGCTGAAGAACACAGGTCCTTCACAGAAAGCAAGGGGAGCCTCCAAGAGCCAGGTCTAGCATCCTGACTGGCAAGGATGGGTCAACAGCAAAGGCACATTTCCACCCTCTAGTCAAAAGGAATCACTGCAGAGCATCTGGAAGAAGAAACCTAACCGTGACTGGTGGTCTCACGTGGTCAGGCTGCCCCCAGAAACCCAGCTGTAGCAGGATTTGTGCTGTGCCCCAGCCCACCGGGGTTGCCACCTCCCCAGGCAGCACCATCAGTGACACTTCATTCCCAGGCACACGCTGCAAATCCCCCCAGAGGCCCACCAGCACCATGGCAGGCAGGGCAGCAGTGGCGTTGCTCCCTTGATGCACCACTCCCAAGGCTTTGCTGTGCCCCAAAAGGCAGCAGACACCCACGCTACCACCAGCTTTCCAGCAAAGCAAGAGCATCCCAGAGCTCGCACTCAGCTGTGAAAGGGCAACATCCAAGAGTCTGACTGCTAAATGCCACAGCACCCAATTACTCTTGACAGCTTGATTCAGAGATCAAAAGATCCTTGTCTCTATATTAAATGAGATTGTGGACTCTGGAACTAAGCAGTTGTGGGCAATAATGTCTCTAATCAGGCATGGGCACCTGTAGAAACATACCATGGTAAAACATTAGCCCATGTCTGCAAGATTAGAAAACTGAAGGGGAAAAAAAAAAAAAAATCAACAGCAGTAAGCTCAGCAGGGACAAGAAGTGTTAATTTTCTGTTGGTAAATGGGAATTACAAGAAATGGAAAATAAATAAAAATGCAAATTCAAAGTAATAAAAAAGCACAATTAAAAGAAGCAGCCAACATACTTTCCTGTATCTGAAAGGAATGCAATTATAGTCAGAGAATAGGATTTTCTAATATTTCTCATATCAGTTATTTCTGTGTTTTATTTAGTGCATTATAAAATATGGAGAAATATTACAATCTCTCCAGTAAGCTGATGTTTTATTATTTAGTTTTAAAGACATGAGGGGAAGAGAGATTTCCAGAAACACCAGCCTATAAAACAAGATTCTGTTTTTCCTTCTAACTGGATAAAGAAAGATCATGCCAGTAAGTGGTGAACTCACCAGCATCGGGAGCAGGCAGCAAGATGCTCTGGCCAAACACGTGGACACAAGGCAAGCTGCTAAAGTTGACCTAGGTTTAAACAAAATAGATTTGGTGATGGGTGTAAGGAAGGGGCACCAGGGCACTCCAGGTTGCCCAGCTGACCCCAGTACATCAGCCTGCAGTAAAGCATCACTGACTGAGCTGCACCTCAGTATATAATGGGAGCAGAGAGCTTGGTCTTCTCCCTCAAAAAACCTCTCAGCCCCTCAGAAGCAGATCTGAGAGTGTCAGGGATTCCCCTGTGCCTTCACCATGGTCTCTGAGATTGGTATCACCACAAACGTTGCCTTTTCCAGAAAAAAAATAAAAATAAAAATAAAAATAAAAATAAAAATAAAAATAAAAATAAAAATAAAAATAAAAATAAAAATAAAAATAAAAATCAGTGACCAGTTTTGCTCCCTGCCTGAAATACATGATGCCTAATGTCTCCCAACCATGTTCACACATCTGACCTCTTTCCTAAAAATGGTATAAAAGAGGAAACATCTCTTCCTTTCCCCCTGCTCTCATCCTTTTAATAATTTTGCAGAATTAGGCTGAATGTGCTGATTATTTTCCATGTGCATTAATCATGGGCAAATCATGTCAGAGACGAAAAATGCACAGCCTGCTGTTCCCTCCCAGCACCCTCCTCTCACCCTGCTCTCAGAATAGTCTCAGCCTGGAGGGCATCCTGCCGGTGCAATTAACACTGTGAATTGGGGAAGGGAAGGAGATGGGAAGAAGGAGGAAAAAGAACTTTTCTTAAAACTTAGACGTGGCTTTTGGCTTATCAGAGCAAGCAGACAAAAACGTAAGAGCACCCCATCCTTGCAGCCGTGAGCTTTCCCAGCTCATGAAATCCAGACAGGTGCATGAGCAACCGCTGTCATCTTCTGTGCTCTCATTCCAGTCCCTGTCCAGAGCTCCACCCCTGACTGCAGAACAAGCGCTCCCCACCGAGCTGGCCAGGATGTTTCCCTTCACCACCTGCCAACAGAAAGTGAATGCTCCAAGTGATTCAGCTTGCCTTAATGCCAGCAGCTACGGCTGAATTCCTCAAGGCCTGGACCAGACAGTCACATCACCGAGGAGGTTCCTTGGAAGAGCATCGCCCCCTCGGCCTGGATTCTGTTGACAAAGTGACACTGCATATGTCTAATTTAGAGCTGTGAATGTCACATTTCAGGCTTGACTTGACCATCACCACAGGGAGGCAACTTGTGCTACTGAGCAAGGAAAGAAGCACAAGCTCTGATCCTCAGCCTACAAATTCCTCCAAAGACGAGCCCTGCTGTGAGCTCTCCACAGCAGCTGCTTCATTAGAGGAACCGGTTCTGCCAGGAAGATTTTTCCATTTTCCCCTTTTTTTTTTTTTTTTTATTTGCCAAAAACCTTGAGGGTACTGTGCCTTTTAAAAAAAAAAAAAAAAAAAAAAAACAAACATCCAAAAGAAAGCAGATATGAAGCAGAAATAACCTGGCAGAAAGGATTTGGTGACAAGGCCAGGAAGCAAGCAGTTAGTGCTGGGCTATTTCCAGATGCACTGTGGCCATGCCATACATTAATAATCTGTGACATGCATAAAGATGGGCAAACATTTGCCTCCAAAGCCAGCTGCTTCATGCATAGATACAGTCATTGAGAACTCAGGAGCATGTTTCTAGTCCCTGTCTTTGCAAAATAGGGCTACACAGTAGGGAAGCAGAAGGGGGAAAACCCAGAGCTCAGATTAAAAGCCCTCAAAGACTCCTAATGCAGTTGAGCCTTGCGAAACACATACATGCTTCATATCCCAGGGCAAAAGGGTTAAATGTCAGTGCATGTCTGAGAAAAAATGAGTATACGAAGTCTGGGTTCTTCCCAGGCAAGTGCAAAAGTCTCTCCATCTGTCCAAGAGGGACAAAAACAGTGCCTTGGGCATGGTTTTGCTGAAGGGTGTTTCTCTTCCTCCAGCCTGGAAATCCAGATCCTCAGAAGGATCAGGCCAGCATCAGGTAAGCAACATGACCTGACATCTCAGACTTGCAGGTTTTGTTCTCCGGGAAAACAGAAACACACAGCAATCTGCAGTGACAGCAGGTGGTTGAAAAGTGTTTACTGAAAGATGGATTTTCCTCCCTGTCATGCCCCAAACAAGGCAGCTGGGCAAAACAAAGTGATCACAAAAATTACACACACTGACAGAACCAAAACATGTCACAAGAAAAACGCCTTCTGGTGCTGTTTTGTTGATTTTGCGGGGGGCATCCCTGCTGGGTTCTGAAAATCTCCCAGAACTCCCATCAGTTATTCGATCTGTTTAAAACGGCTTAAAGAAATTTTGCAGCTTTCTCGCTACAAAACTGACCAGGTGTGTTTTTTTCTGAAATGACTCTTCAATAATGAGAATTTCTCTGAAGACATCCAGCTCACAGGACGTGGGATGTTCCAGGGTCTATTTAAGCCCCATGAAGGTTAACGTGCTCCTGGCTGAGTCACCTGGGAGCACAGCCTGCCAGGCAATGCACAGAGTGCTCTGAGCTGGCAAAGTGAGAGCCTGCCTTGCTCACCACCCTCAGACCAACGGACTGGGTGGACGTGACCACTCATCCCTCCTCATGCCACCTTACATCTCTGTTGTCCTCGTGTATCATACCAAAGGATTTAAGTAATGGTCTGACAAAGGTGAGACCCCTAGAAGGCCTCTTGGGAAATGCAGCTGACACCTACTGACCCTCTCCATTAGATCATGCATTGCTGACTCTTGATGCGATCTGGACCTCTCGGTCCCATCATGACATCATCTACATTTTCACACAGGCAGAAGCAGATAAATTGAATTCCATCAAGCAGGACCAAGAGAAGATTTTCCCTGTGGAGCTGTACTCTGCTCAAGGTTACCTGGTAAAGCTCCCAATGCACTTGATGTACTTGCTCTGCAGGCTGGTGGCCTCAGTGCCTTCTTGTCACCGCATTCTCCACAGACTCTGTAAAGATAGCAAGCAGAACTTTCCCTGACAGACTGAGAAGATGAGGTGAAACCATCAGCAGGGGTGGTAAAGCATGCACTTTTTAGGGTGCCTGTTTCTGTGCTGCTTGATCAGTACATTTCGAATAAAACACACTCACGTTCATCAGCTCCAAAGGAAAAACATTCCCTTGTATGATGTTAGGAGGCCCAGAGGGCTTTTGGATCACTGCTTGGAAAGGGCATTGCTGGAGCAGAGATCAGTATTACATTACTGAGAAGTTTAGATGGAAAACATGCCAAGGCCACTTGTGTGTTCTTTGAGTTAGTACCAAAGGGTACCCTGCAGGTTTTCAATCATTCCCGGGGCTTTGGCACCAGCATCTGTTCGCAACCTGAATTCACTTTCAACACAGTGTTCCCATCAGCTGCTGCAGCTACTGGCTTAAGAGACTGCTTGGGAAGCCGAGGCAAAGAAACTTGTGAAAAGGAGGAAAAACCCACCTTGTCGCTTCTGCGAGCCTCAGGAACAGCACACCAGGGAGGGGAAGATGGCAAAAAAAGGAGAGGAGTGGTTGAACAGAAAGACAGCTCTGATCTGGCCTCTCTTGCAAGGATCATTCCTCCTTCTCCCCAGTCCCTTTATATTGCTCCTGCTTCAAAAAATAATAATAATAATTTAAAAAAGAGAGAGAATTTAGTCACGTCACTCCTTTTATTGAGTATGCAGACACCATTGCTTATGGGAAACCATGGCTACCCACATGCCATTCTCCTGATTCTTTGAAACCCTTGCATACACTTGAGGTGGCTGCCAATACGGCGAAGAGGGAGCCTGCAATTCAGCTGTTCATGGGCAAACCCTGCTCACTTGCATCCAGATTTCTCTCCAAAGCTGACAGCTTTGGATTGTGCCCACCCGTGCCTCTGGGTGCCCAAGGGCACATCTCCTGCCACAGTGAGGTCTCCATCCCTCCTCCTCTGAAGTGGTGGGCCATGTTCGACTGCTCAGAATCACATTCGGTTCTCATTCTCTAGCAGACATTCAAGATAATATTTTTAGAAGAGGCTATACTGGTATTTGCAAAAAATAACCTTCTTTGCTTTTATCCCAAATGGGGTCTTTTCCAAGTTTCTTTTCCTACTTTAGTCATAGTTCTAAAACTGTTTGCATTAGACAATCCAGCCCTGGAAGAGCATTAATCAGACTCTCGTGGGCTCCTCTTGCATAGGGGTCAGCTGGCAAAAATACTGCAAGCTCAGCCATAACCTAGTTTTCTTACTGAGCGGGTGAAGCCCCAAGCTGAGGGCCACATATGGGCAAGAGTGGGATCACTCAGTGTTTGCATGGTGCCACTGATGTCCACGCAGCAAGAGGAGCTGCCCAGTGCTACAGGGAGCCTGCCCCTACTTTTCTCTTGCAGTTAAACAAGCAAGGATCGACAGCTTGGTTCCATCCATCAAATGGAAAGGAGCACTGCTAGCAGGACCTACAGTGCCAGGTGCTGACCTGCCCTCCTAGCTGTGTCATTTCAGGGGCACTCAGAAATCTGCTTTGGGAACCATTTTCTCTGCTTGGCTACGTTTTTGGCTCTGCTGAAAGCCTGGCAGTGCAAGGGAGAAGAGATCCCTGGCGGATGTCCGGGTTCTGCTGCCTGCTGGCAGCCAAGCTGGAGGAGACTTAGCAGCACAGAGGTGAGTGATACAAAGACAGGTTTGAGTATTTTTTATCAAATTCCTGGGAAAAGGGCCTAGGTTTAACGAGCACAGGGTCTGCAGATGGCCCAGTGCTGAGATGCGGGCAGCCCACATCCATGGGAACAGGAGAGCAGAAGAAGACAGGGAGTTTGGCTCCTTCCCTGGATGCCTGCAGGTGCTCACACACATCCTGCAGCGTGAGGAGGCCCACAGGTCCATCACTCCACTGGCGATGCTGCAAGCCTTGGGGCTGCACCTGCCGCCCCAGGCAAGGACCATCTCCTTAGCCTCAGTGTTGGGGCTCCTTCCCCACCAGAGCAGGTGCAGATGGGGATGGCACAGCCCCACCAGTCTGCCCAGACCAGGATGCCCTGCCCCAGCACCTCAACAGAACGACCCACCTTACAAGCAGAGCATCTCCTCCAGACAAGAAACAATAGGACTTAACTGCCATGGCTTTTTCTCACTCAGCCTCTACTAAGTCACTTAACAGCTCAGAATGGGTTGCATTAGCTTCATCCACACACTGGAGATGATGAGAGGGACAAGCCACTACTCTCATACTGCTTCTGAAGTGTTTCAGATGCCAACAGATGGAAGTGATCTGCTGTGTGACAACAGGATTGTAGAAAACTCCTGCTATGATGTGGTACATACTTTTAAAAGAAGCGCAGTGTACCCAAAACCAAGTACATATCTGATAAAATACTGCCATAGGATGGGGTTCTAGGAAAAACAGGGAGCTGTGCCAGCACAGGGGCCAAACACCAGCACTGAAAATCTGGGCAGTGAAGGGAGTTTATCCACAGCCCATCCCCTTCCAGCATCCAGGGCTGCCCACTCCCCAGGCACAGGACAAGCTGATGAGGTCCCTGATGAGGGACCCTGTGCAGGTGTCAGGGCAACTGCCTGTGCCCAGCCAGAAGCAGAGATTATTTGGGGGGGGGTGGAGGGTAGATGCCTCTTGGAGCCCAGACAGCTCCAGGACTGAGTGTTGATAATCCACATTCCAGACATGAACATCTAAAAGAGTTTTGTGCCACCAGAATTCTCTTCACACATGTACAGGCTCAAAAAAAAAAAAAAAAAAAAAAAAAAAAAAAAAAAAAAAAA
>VXAV01011973.1:8722-20466 GCA_013399715.1 Alectura lathami
GGGGTCGGCGGGGGGGGGGGGGGGGCGGGGGAGCTGCTCAGGCCAAGGAGCACGTTCTGGCGCACGTGCGGACCCAGCGGGAGAGGAGCGGAGCCCTGAGAGCCCGTGGACGCCGGGGGGGAGCTGGAGGAAGGTGAGCAGCTGAGTGCCATGCTACAGGGACATGCCCCAGTTGGCCGCTCCGAGCCCCAAAAGCCCCAGCAGGACAGAAGTGCAGATTCGGGAAAAGCAAGAGCTTGCCGTGTGCCCCTTCCCACCTCCTCAGTGGGCCCCAAGCCCAGGGACACCGTCCCCAGGAGCAGCTGCAGGGGAAGGAAGCACCTCTCCACCCTTTCTTGGTGCTGCACTTCACATCCGTGGTGCCCCTCCCAGCATCTAGGGCGTGGACGTCAACGCTTCCACCCATCCTTCGACACGGAAGCCCCGTTTCCGTAAGATTACTGGGATGTGCTCCCATCCCTTGGGCAGACTTGGGAATCCACAGGCTTTAGCCCAGCCCTCGCCAGCCACATGCCATGCAGCCACTTAAAGCATGGGGACACTTGCCAAAAGCCACGCAGCAAGGGGAGGGGACGCGGAGGGAGAAGCCTGGGGTCTCTGCTCCAGGTGCTGGCTGCTAACCTGCTCCAGAACCAGGCTCCAGCAGGCACACGTCTCCAGCCCTGCTCCAGGAGCAGATCTGTTAGGAAAGCCACGATGACAAACACATCCCATTAACGATTTAGGATTAACACAAGACTTGACTTGAGCCTTTCATTTAGAGTACATGTTTATAGTTGTTTCAGGCAGCTCAGAAGATCCATGCCCCATCCCTTCCCGCTGCCAGCCCAGGGCCAAGCCGAGCAGCACAGGACAGCAGCAGTGACAGAAAGCTCTGCTTTAGCTCTGCGGACACCTGCACTCTGCTGCCTCTAATTTAGCCTTTTCTTGCTCTCCCTCCCCAAGATCTTCTGAGAGCCTTTACAAGAGGGAGCAAGGAGGTCTGGTAAAAGGGAAATAGTGACAAAACCCCACCAGCAAGCATGATCTTTTTTCCCCATGACAGGAACTGGAGAGCAGTGTGGCAGCAAAAGACAAGCAGCCAGAGAAGGGCCCCTCCTGCCCCAGCCCCAGCAAACACCTGGCCAGAGCTCACCCCCCGGCCAAACCCAGCCCAGGGACCCTAAGACCTCCCCTCCCCAAGCTTGCAGACCACCTGGGACAAGACACAGGGGTGACAGCTCTGCTCCAACGTGCCACCAGCCACTGCTGCCCTCCCACCGATGCTGCTGCTGATCCAGATCAAGGCCCCATTCATTCACCCACCTCCCAGACACTGCTGTTGGTGGCACTGGAAGCGTGGTCCTGCAGCACAGCAGCTAGGAATGACTGAGGGTAACGAGCTTTCTCCAGGTAAAACCTGCTGTCCTGGGCTATTTATGCTTTTAGTTTCCAGCACAGGTATATAACAGCATGTAAAGCTGCATCCTTGCCCCTGTGTTGCCTTTATTCCAGAGATGCCTCCCTAAAAGAGCTGGGGAACACGCTGCTTCATGGGGAAATCCCTTGGCTATGGGGCTGTCGCTGCAATTTATGACCAAGCAGTAGCAACCGCGGCCACCTCGTGCCATTGAAGCCAGCCCAGCCCCCAGCAGGCAAGCACAGAGGAGGAGAGGGGAGCACAGAGGGCAGGCTGGACCCAGATGATCCCTAAACAGCGATGAATGTGTGTGAACGTGTGACGCTTTGTGCCCTTAACTACAGAGGAGGGGAGCCTGAGCAGGCACCGCTTAGCAGTGTCTTTGCATAGCCATTCCCACAGAGCCAGGGCCCTCTGGGGACCTTGGCCCTGAAACCAGCTCAGTCCCTGCAGCCCAGCAGGCTCCTCGCTTCACCCGAGGGGGGGTGGTGTGAGAGGAAGATCCAGGGAGCCTTGCAGAAGACATGGAGGGAGAAGAGAGGTGGCTTTCCTTACCTAGAGTAAGGGTGAGGTGGTACCCTTGGCCTCCAGCAACCCACAGATCTTCCCAACAGCTTCCCTTCCCCATTTATGGACCCTCCGCGCAAGCAAAGGTGGCTGCACGCAGACACGTGCATGCTCCCCCCTCACCCCTCGCAGTGGTTTCCAAACCAAACAGCAACAGGAAACTTCAACGAAATTCAAAAGGGAAAGTGCAGTTACCACTGCCCAGAGCATACACACGTGCCTTCCTCCCCTCCACACCCCCTTCCTCCCGGGAAGGAAAGCAGAGGGTTTTGCTGCCAGTCAGCCCCTCACCAACCCCCTTCACACGCCCAGATCCATCGCAGCAGCCACGCTGCCCGCAGATGCAGCAGAGCGCAGAAGCGCAGCCCCAGCTTGGTCGCTTGCGAGTCATCCCCGTGGCAGGGACCTGCAGGAGGAGCCGCTCTGGTCCCGTCTCCCGTGCAAGGCCGGCGAGCGCTTTGGATCTGCGGTTGCCAATGAGGATGTGCAGGAATGAATGGGCTGAGGAGCGGGCGAGGTGACGAGGAGGGGGAGAGGGGAGGAGGAAGAGCGCCGCACTGCGCCCCCGCTGCCTCGACTCCTCCCGCGGCCTCCTTAGGACGTCACAGGCTGGATGGGGAGCAGGCTGCCGAACTTAAAGTGCTGGATCACAGGGAACTTCTCCAGGCACTGCAGGAGGGGAGACAAAAAGGGGTGAGTTCAGCAGACGTCTCTGCCTTACGCGGGCGGCCAGAGCTGCGTCCTGGCCCAGCAGAGCTCAGGGCCACTGGCTCAGCTGCCCACTTGCATGCGGGATCAATCCCACACCCCCCACCCTGCATTCCCAGGGACACCTTGTACCAACCCCTTCTGTTAAGCCAGAGCCTTTTGCTTGCTGAAATTCAGGCTGGGAGCATGAGCAGAAGAGGCATGTTTATGTCAGCAACTTTCTCCCTCACCTCCTTCTCATTGCTCTAGCTGATTCCCTTGAAGAGCTTCACCCTGCGAAACCCTTGAGAGCTGCAGAAACCCCCAGAGAATATGGTCTCCCTCCCCAGGACGGTGCCCATGCTCCTGCTTTGAGGCACCATCTCAGCCTCTGCCCAAACTGCGTCGCAGACTTCGATAAACAAGCACTAGAGATTTGCTGCAATGGTTTAAGATGCGATCCTATTCCCAACAACCTCTCACTCCTGAAATTCCCACTCCCATCACAGAGTAAGGACAGGAGCGAGGACCACAGACCAGAGTGAGATGTCCTGTGTGAGGCAGCTCAGCTCACAGCTGCTTCCTCCAGTGTTGGAACAGGCAGGCGGCAAGGACACATCCCTTCTGCTCACCTGCCTGCCAGGGCAGGAAGGCCAGCGCCTGTGGTCAATAACCACGTCAAAGTTTTCCAAAACCGGCATGACAGAGCCACGCAGAGCTCTGTTTTGAGTCATTACAGATTCAGGCTGCCCCAGACTCACACAGAGCATGGAACAGACTCATCTCCAGACATACAAGTCTCAGCAGCACACAAACCCCTCCACACAGCAGAAACAACTCTCCTTTCCACAGGGAGGAGCCTCATGCCCTTCCTGGGCACAGCTCTTTACCCCAAGGCAGGACACAGCCACATGCTGCGACCATGGACCAGCAGTGGGATTCCACTGGAGTGGGATTTGTCTCAGAAACCCAGACCTGGGGTAATCCAGGTGGAACCAGAGGTCAGACAGCTTCCAACACAACCAAACTGCTCGCGAGCATACTGGAGCCAAAACAAGGTTGGAGGTGGTGGAGGCATGGCTGTTTCTCTCTTGTGAAAAAACAGCCAGGCAGAAAACCATAAGCCTTCAGGAGAAGGCACCCACAAGAATTAAGTCCTGTGACCATTAGGGCACATCACCTTCAGAGCTTCCCAGACACCTCCTAAAGGCTCAGAGCAGCCACCATCTCCCAGCACAACCACTGAGACAAACCCTCAGAGCCTCCTCTGGACAGCAGTGACATGAAGGAAGGACAGAGAGAAACGAACGACAGCTGGAAATGACATCCCAACTGGCTCCAAGGAGTAAGACCAGACAGCTTGGACTCCTGATGAAGAGACTTTACCACCAGTGGGAAGAACCAGAATCCTTCCCATTTAACACACTGACAGCCCAAGAAGAAACAAGCAGAGAATCGTGTCCTCTATCCAGCAGGACTAGCACAGTTTTTCTGGTGCCAAGAGACAGGACCCTCCTTGTGTCACTTGCAGGTGAAACTGATGAAGCCAACTAGCTCGACAGAGGGGACAGGCCTATTATTCTCTTCTTCCCGTCATCCCAACTGTGCTGAAGTCCTGGCTTGAGACTCAACTGGGAGTAGATTCATGCATCGAGTCCAACCTTTAAAGATGGAACTGGGACTGGATTAGTTACAATGGAAAGTATTTCCCTTCTGACTGCAGTGGAGAAGGAAAGGTCAGGAGACTCAAAAGCAGGCTCAGGGGAAAAACATCAAGGCTGCAGCTTTAACCACGCTCTATTCTGTCGCCTTCTTCACTTGCCTTTGAAGGAGAGAATAAGAAAAGCCCTTGCACTTCCAAGCTAACGCTTTTTCACCCATTACATTTATATTATAAATAGACACATTTGAGATTTCATAAATACACAGAGCAGAAGACACATTGCTTTGAATCTACTGCCTGTCCACAGACCCTGCAGCAAGCATCCCGGAGAGCCTGGATCCAGGCAAGAGCACACGGCCGTGCATGAGCTTTGTGTTGGCTGTTTAAAACCATCCCACAGAGGGGACAGAGAAGAGACAAAGCACCCATACCGCACTTTAAACAAACCAAGCCTGGGAACCGCTGCACTTCTTGCCAAGCAAGAGCGGGTTGCAAGTGAGCATCTGATTTCTGCTGGTCTGCTCCTAGTGACCAAGCCCTTTGTCCTGCTGCTGCCTCCACTCAAAACCAGTCAGCACTGAGCACTTCCCAGTCGCCCCCAGACATGGCGTGGAGCTGGACCACTGCCGGCTGGAGCCTCCATCCTAGACTTTATCTGATCTAATGGCAACGTGTGATCAGAAGGAGAAGACCCAGGTAGGAGGAAGGGGGCGAGGAGGAAATCTTGCTCTCACATTAGCCAGGCAGACAACAAGCAACATTACAAACCCAAACCTTCGCTCCCTGCTGTCAAAGGCTCTGAACTCTGTCACAGAAGATGCCTGCCTCCAGCTGGCTGAAGACCCATGACAGCACTTGGTGCTGCTGACTCACTTATCTTCCAGTAACACTGGCAGTGCCTAATCAGAGAAAGACAGCAAAGGTGAAGGCAACACAGCTGGGAACATCCAGCAGAAACTTGCTCTGGGAGCCAGCAGCAAGTGGACAAAGCTCCTTCAGGCTTGAAACACCCAGAAGGATTCACCCGTGGAAGAATGAAGCCTCATTCAAACACCATGTCCTTCCCAGAAAATCAGTCAAGTCTAGCTGCAAACGTTGGCAAAAGCTACATGACCAAGCAGACAATAATGAAAAGCTCTGCCCAGCCACGCTGCCATCCCCACGCTCCTCCCAACCTGGGCAGGAACTGGCCGAGCCAGCAGCAGGGTGGGAGACTGCTCCGAGCAGACGCCAGGAATCAGCAGGAACTCTTCAGCAAGTCTCCCCATCCAGGTGAACTTCGGATTAGTCCTTTAAGATCTACAAACGTTCTTGGAGCAGGAAACTAAATTTAAAGTCACACAGCAGTTGGCTGACTCAACATTTTCCATACCTTAGCCTAAATTTGTGCTGTTACTCTTCCCAGCAGCTTTTGCATTCTCCCTGTGACACAATTACATCTCTAGATATTTCTAGAAACCCACCAGCATCAGATTCAGTGCTTCCACTGAGAATGTCTTTCGTTATTTAAAATAGATGGAGGTCTCCAGAAAAGACCATGTCTTGAGCGCACCTAGAAACAACCACAGCCCCTCCCGCACCCTAGAGGTTCCCAGAGCTGTGGTGTCCCCAGCAGGCCACACAGATCTGCCAGCACGATGGCCCCAAAACACCAGTGAACACACACGTGGCACTGTGGGCATGTCACTGCAAAGCTCCTCCAGCAAAGCACGTGGTGCATCAGGCAGAAGCAACCAAGTGGTAAGAGGGCACGTTGGGCACCAGGAAGGAGCACGGGACACGTGGGATGCCTGGAGAATATCCTAACCAGTCCAAAGCAGAGGGAGGACTAAAGGCAGGGCTGTGGAGGCAGCAGCAGCCCTTCCTTCAGCTTAGGACTAAAGGGACCTGTGTTTCACTTCAGCAGTGCTCCCAGGGCTCCCCAGGTCCCCCAGCTCTCACTCCAGAGCCTCCAGCCCAGGGGTTCCCATCAGGCAGCAGTTCCGTGTGGGAGTACTGAGCCAGGGCAGACCCAGATGGGCAGCACAGAGGGACCCCCAGGGGGTCAACCCCCAGCCCTGCTCTCCTCCTCGGAGGCTGGGAGGAAAGCTGAGCTGGGGGCGGAAGGAGCCAGCGGGCCTGGGAGTGACACCTCGCAGATTAGAGAGGTATGTGGCCTGGAACCTAAACACAGGATGTGAAGTGCAGAGGAAGGGCTGGGGGAGGGAGTGCGCCGAGTTCGGCACAGTTAACCCCTTTGTGCACTGGAGCTGCCCGCCCAGCCTCTGCCCTGTGTCCCAGCAACAGGAGCATGGTCAGCTTGAGCAAAGACCACAGGGTGTAAGAATAACTCCTTCCAGCCCTACCCAGAAAGAATGAGACACCTCAAGTAGTGGGCAGCTGTGCCATCCCTGCTCTTCTGGCGTGCTTCGCGGAGCTGCTGCCTCCCCACAGGGTCAGCACAGTGCTGGCATCACCAGCAAGAGATGCTGCCTCTCAGCTGGCTCCTGCTGGAGACCCAGACATGGCAGTTCCTGTTCTGCTTCCTCAAGTTCAGGATTAGCTCGAGCAGGAAGGAGAGATAAGGGACAGCCAAAACTGCCCGGCTCCCTGGGTCAGGGCTCGCCAGGAAAGCCTGCAGAGCCCGTGGAGAGCTGCCAAGCCCTGGAGGAGGCTGTGGCCTCACCGCTCTGGTGCGCTGCATGGACAGGAGATGTTCAGCCTGCTTCTGGGGCTCCTGAAACACAGGGTGAGGGTTTAAACCAAGTGTCCTGGAGCTGGGGAAACAGCAGTGCAGGAACCAGAAGGATGAGCGTGTCAAGGTATTGTCCCTAACTTGGAGACCTGCGACTTGCACATTGGAAAGACAAGAAATGGCAAGAGTCGTGTCTGCAAGGAAGCGCAGTTTGGGGACTGGTTTTGGGGCAAACACTGGGCAGGCAGGAGCCTCTTTCTAGCCATCAGCACCAAAGGTCCCCAGCCATTCAACAAGGAGCAGCAGCTGGCTGTGACAGGAGCCCTGCACCAAGGGGCACGAGGTGCGGGCAGCAAAGAGCTGATCGGCGGCGAAGCGGACACGAGGACCTGCGTGGCCACCGGGCAAACCTGAGCCAGCCTCCCCCTGCTCACCTCTGCCTTGTACATGCGGATGAGGCCCTGGTTGACCTTGGACCAGGAGGGTACAGCGCTGATGTTCCAGAGCTGGTTGGAGTGCTCAGCAAAGGGGCCCGTCTTCATCTGAAAGAGACCAAGTGCAGGGCTGAGGAGCCAGGCCAGGCGGGGAGCTGGCGCACCAGCGGTGACTCACGCTCACGCTCTCCAAGCAAACATTCCCACCAGGCCCTGTGACCCACCGCCAGCCACCTCACTGCACGCCCCTCCCTCCTCCCCTCCCTCCCTCCCGCTGCAGCCACATCGCACGAAGCCGTGGCAATCCAGCTCCCCACCTCCCTGACGAAATTAAGCCTTTTCCTGCCACTTTTCTAATCAGACCTCCCTATGCACACCTCCCTTTTAATGACTGCATTAAAAACCCCACGTAAGTCCTATTCTGCCCCCAAGCAGAGCTTGGCTAAATGCTGTTCCTATTCTACCCAGAAACCTCCCCATGCAGCACTGCTGGGCTTTCCAAGAAAATGACTCATTCCCCATTCAGAACAACAAGCAGCAGCGACAACCACCGCTGCCTTCCCTGCATGCAGAGGGCAGCGCAGGTTGGCAGCAGCTCCGTGCCCACACCTGCCCGGAGCGGAGGGGATGTGCTCAAGCCCCACTCCAAACAGGCTCCGGAGCTGCAACTTGCTTGCTTTCAGCAGACGCTTCATATTATTATTATTTTTTAAACACTTCAGCGTTTCTCCTCTCAGGAAGAGGGGTGTGGAGGAGGGAGGGCAAGGGGGAAGCTGCAGTCAGGGACAGTTGCAGTTGCATGCAGATTCTCTGGGCAGCTCTGTCTCCTCTTCTCCATGAACAAAAACAGACCCTCGGGGAGAAAAAGAAATATAAGGCAGCCTCCCTCTGACTGAGCAAAGTTCCCATGACATCAGAAACCACAAGGCCGAAGCTCACACTAGAGAGGAGCGTGGGGAGAGAGGGATCTCTTGGACTCCTGCTCTCAGCTCGGGGCTTGAACAACCAACCTTTTCCCTCCATGCACACACAGACCTGGAGCGAGGGTGGGAAAACAGCCTCCAAACCCAGCGCTCTGTGTACTCTAAAAGAAAGCAAGGCTGCTCGATTTGCTTCGGGAAACTGCAATGTCTGCATGGCACCAGCCTCCAAAGAGGAGGAAAAGACGAGGGAAAAAAAAACATTACCTGGAGGACAACATGTTTCAAACAGCCTGACCTCGGGGCTGGAGCCCTGTGGCAAGCAGCTCTGCCATTTTACATAGACCCACAGAGGGGAACCTCTATGACTCTCACAAGCAGGGGAATGAGTGATGAGCTGCTGAGCCGTCCCCACTCCCTCCACTGTGCTTGTTTCCCTTGCAGATACAAGATGAAACGCGCAGATACACAAAGCACAACATCACCCAGCAGAGCTGGCATGTCATTAAGCAAGAGCATTTTGCACTGGTGGGCACCACGAGGCAGGGGAGCAGGGGGCACACGTGTAGCCGAGCCTTGCGCACTGGGCAGCACAGTGCCAGCCAGTGGGCACAGTGCATCCCCTGGTATGGCAGATTTGGTTGTGTGTGTGTTTCAACATCAAACCTTCCTCCAGCATCGCCACCCTTCGCACAGGCACAGCTTGCATCAGCCCCCACGAGCGTGCGTTGCTTTCTGTCCCCTTCCCAAGCCGGAGTGGACGAGCAGGGAGCGCACGGAGGCGGTGAGCAGCTGGCCCCAGGCTCGAGCCCGTTGGCTCCACGAGCCCCTGGCACTGCTGTGACCGCGGCCACTGGACCCTGCGTGCCCGCTGAGGGGAGGCTTGGCTATTGTTTCAAACTGGGGCGGGAGGAGAAAGAGGGACGAGGGGGAAAATGAGCTCATTCCAACCACAAAGGGAGAAGAGGGAGAAACTGAGCGAGCTGGGGGGAGCGAGAGCGGCAGCGAGCGCGCTGCAGTCCCGCAGTGACCCCAGGGGAACGGAGTGAGTCAGAGCAGCCATATTGAGCAGGAAATTACTCACAGACGCTGCGTTCCTGCCTCTCCGTTCCCAAGAGAATCAGCCTTTTGTAAATGGTTCCTCTGTCAGTAACTGGGGGAGGGGGACGGCTGAAGCTGTGCTTTCCTGTCAGCTCCTTCCCTTCCAGCCGAAACCCGAGCCCTCCCTTCCCAAACCTCCAAATTTAGAAGCCAGATTGAAGATGAAATTCTTGCTGCCTGCCCTGAGCTCTTAAAGCAACACGGCCCCGTCCGCTTCGCGCCTCCGCACGCCGCCCGCGGGAAGGTGCCCAGGGGAGGCGACGCTTCCAGCAGGCTTTGGTTTCAGCTAGGACAAGAGCAGGCAGCCTCTGCTCCATGTTTTGTCCCCTGCAAAGCCAATGCCGTGCAAAGACAGCGTCTGCGTGGCTTCCCAATCCGCCGCGCTGCTCCCACGCAGGGCCGGCAAGACAACCCCAGCACCCCTCCCTGCATTCAGAGCACAGAAGCAGGCAGGACCCTGCCATGGGTGCAGTGCTGGCGGCTGCATCACAGCTCCTCTTGCACTCCGGGATGGTCCCAAGCCAACCTCACACCCCCAGGCATCCCCCCGCAGCCTGCGTTCTGCCCGCAGCGTGCCACAAGGCGACAGCCGGGGATAGCTCAAGCCCCAGCCAGCTCCATAAGCCTCCTCTTCAAGGATCAAGCACTGAAAACACCCCACAGATTTCCCAACAACAGGCCAGCTTGCGTAAGGCTTGCTGCCGTGTCCTTGTGCGGTGCAGGGTGGTTCTACGGGGAGGAGGTTTCAGCGGGTTCGGACTGGACATCACTTTGCTGTTACTTTAAGAGACTGAGGTTTAAATATACACGTGGCAAACACTGCCACAGCATACATTCACATCCCCAAAACATCACCCAGAGGCTGGGAAAAATATCTGCTCAGGACAATATTCTCTTGGCTGAAAGAAAACAACGGGCCCTGGTCACAGCTTGCTGGAACAAAACCCGCTCTCATGTCAGTAAAACCTACTAGACCCACCATGGGAACCGTTGTGGGATTTGCTGTTTGCTTAACACCTTTACAGGAGAGCTGTTTTCAGCTGAATAGCTCAGAAGAAAATAATATCATTAATGTATTAAAGTCATTAATCCCTTCTATCATTTTCCCTGCTATTTTGTTTTGTTGTTGATTTTGGAGAGAAAGCAAGCATTCAGGGCTGTCCCAGCCCCCCCTAGTGGCAGTAACAACCTTTCTGGGCAGTTGAGGGAGAAAAAGCACATTTTACAAGTAAAAATCTTTACCAAAAAGAAAAAAGCAACAGGGTTTGCATGAAGATGGATTGCAAATATCATGCATTGGGTAACCCAGGTTGTGACAATCCCTCAGCGGCTCACACCAAGGGGGACCGAGGGGAGGTTTCCCTGCCACCAGGTGGCACTGAGGAACTCAGAAGAAAAACTCGATTCTGAATAAACGTGGGGAAAAGAAGTGAAATCACTTGTTACAAAAGCCTACTAAAACAGCTACGTTTCTGCAGGCAAAAGCAGAGTGACCTGAAGCAGCACGGTGCTGTGTATTCTAAACTTTACACGTCATCTGTGTACTGCATAATTTCCAATACACATGTGAAGAAATGCGTGATTTTACATTTGTAACAGGCTAGTGCACTGCCTGGATATTACAGATGGGCAAAACATTTCTGATGAGCGTGAAGCAGGAGCAGATTTCCCGTCCTCAGCTCAGTCTCTTTGCTGTCCACAGCACAATTTAACTCCACATTGAAGGTTAAATCCTGTGCAGTGCTAGGCACCAACTAAGCCTGCTGGACTCGGCACGACTTGACGCAGCACCTCCTGGGGCTTGGGCCAAAGGCTCCTATGAAGATTTCCTACATGAAAGGCTGAGTTCATATTCTGTAACCTCCCTTCTCATCTAATTACTAAATGAGAAAAGCAAGGAGGGGGAAAGCGGATAGAACAAAGGGGCAGAATCGCACTCTGTCCTTCAGAATTAATCCCATCAACTCCTTCTTGCCAGAGACAGGAAATCCCTCACCACAACAGAGCATGTGGTTCTCACTCTCCCTGCCCAGACTGTGCAGCAAACAGGGACAGCAAGAGCACGGCCAGGTCATTCACTGCAGCTGAGGGCAGGAAACCATAAACTCCCTCATTTAGAAACATTGCCTGTGGGTTGGCAGGACACTGGGTATCACCAGTCCCTGGCCCAAGGGTACTTGAGTAGAAGCACGGTCCTGATACCAGTCCTGATACCAGATGGCTCAAACTCAGCATTGTCTCTTTGGATCGTTTGATTAAAAAAAAAAAAAAAAAAAAAAAAAAAAAAAAAAAAAGGGCA
>VXAV01011974.1:0-48139 GCA_013399715.1 Alectura lathami
TTTTTTTTTTTTTTTTTTTTTTTTTTTTTTTTTCTTCCTAAATTATACTTAACAAATTATGGAGAATCTTTAATCCACATCTACCTATAGTGTTAAGCAAGTTTATTGTACCAGGAGAAAAATCAATATTCACATATTCAACATTCTTCAAAAGAAACAAAAAAAACTCTTATGAGACATATACATGTAAATGCATACAGCTCAGTTGCAGACCTGACCTTGCAGCTTAGAGCTGGACAGGGTGACCTGTGGAGGCTCTTTCCTACCTGAATTTTTCTACCATCCTAAAAATCACATCTCACAATTTACCTTGTTTCTGATGCGCACACAGGACGTAAAACGCTGATGGAAAATGTCAAAGCCACCAGAGTCAACACCATTGCCAGATTAGAGCCACAGAGCGCATACAAGTCCTGAGTGATATGCTCGTGGTGGAACTGCCGAGTACTTGTAGTGGGGAATGCATTTAAATGCATCGCTACATCTGAAACACTCAGTACTTGCCTGCCTGCCTCACTAGGAGTTTTCAAGGCCTGATACTAGGAATTCATTTTCAGGTGGGTTCATCAGGCCAGTCTCCCCTTTTATGTTCAGGAGTCCGTGATCAGACCCTGGAAGGGCATCCAAGCTGGATGAGTGTAGTACCAAACTCACATCTTCCACTTGTGAGGCTGCTCTTACAGCCTCGCTACCTCACCCAGTGGTAAGGGCAGGTGCCTCAAGTGGTAAATTCAAAGCATTTAATTAGGGTCTTTCCCTGAATGTCCCCATAATTGATAATACCTCCATACAGAAAGCCTATGGCTATCAGTCTTCTGACATCAATCAGTACCTGAATTATCTGCTATAGCCCCTATAGTCAGCTCCTCTCCACCCTTCCCAGCCATAAGAGATGATGGAACTGGGGAGCAGAATGGGCCCAGAGCCTTAAAATACCCAGAAAATATGACAAAGGAGGGGGAATAAATCCTAATGGTACCGAAGGTGGAACGGAAAGTGGAGTGGAAAACAGGTAATTGCTGACAATGCCTAAAAGAGTGAACATCCAAGCCAGAATATGATCACCAGTCTAATACCCCAGGAGATGTGAAAAGGAGTCTCCAGGCAGCATCTCTCCTCCTGCCTGCCACTGCAGGGAACTGGGATTGCTGACTTGGGGCATGGGAGTGTGCAAGTGTGGGAGAATGACCCAGGCAGATCCATCCTGCTCTGACATAACGTCATCTCCTTGTCCTGTAAGGTCTCAGCCTGAGCACCTTGTAGCTACGTTGCTGCTACAGGGCTGCAACACCAGATTCTATTAATTAATGGAGAAGGGACCAAACAGACCAAAATTTGGACAGAGGTTTTACAGGGAAGTATATTCAGGTTCCTCCATCCCACAGAATGCAAGCAGCTACAGTGAAAGCAACAACCTAAAAACTGCATGTCACTAAATAGAGAAGGGAAAGGGATGGATATGCTTGGAAGGGAAAACACAATCTTTAACTGTAAATACAGTTATTTGTTGTCCAATATTTATAGTTTTTGTATGGTTCTTTCCTTTGTAAACATTGCAGTCAGCAGAGCCAAATCCAAATCAGGCATCTCTTCATTCCTAGCAGCAATACATTGTGAAATTAAAAGGCTGATTAATGAAGTTGCCATTCCGATAGGCAGCCCTTACAGCTCTTCCATAATTCAAAGGGTGAGTTGAGATACAGGTGCTGACAGCTTAAACGCATGCTGACATGGTTGGTGCTAAAGCAATGGTGGTAAGGAGAGTTTATAAATGATGGAAGCAAACAATTTCAGCAAAGCGGCTCTTCATCGGAGTGCGAAATGCAGTTCCACAGCTAACTGGTACAACACTAGTGTTAAACGCAGTAGGAACCAGAATAGATGCAGCCCTAGATCTGAGCAGGCTTCACGTCATCAGTGTGGGTTGGGAGAAAGAGTTTGCACACAGTGCTCGGTGACCACCAGGTGCTGTTGCTCAGATTTGTACGCTGTCCTGCAAAATTGGCCTCTGCCAGGGACAAAGGCAGCTACAGGCGTTTCTGGCTCCAGAGAGCATTCTTTTTAATGCAGTTTTCCTTGCTTTTTCATTTTATTTGCATCTAACCCTAACAGAGATTTACTTTGACAATTGGGAGAAGAGAGGTAAGCCCAAGCAGGTGCATGTCACTTAGCTGCAGCTTCGCTAGGCTTGGTTGCATAGGGGTATGTTAACAATAAGGAAAAAAGAAACAAACTGAAATTAAAGGAAAAAAAAAAAAAAGCAGAATAGCAAATGTTTTAGTGTTAGGCCATATCTCCTTAATATTGCTGTTGCACAAGTCTGGAGGTAAGGGTATTGGACTCCCTGAGCCTGCTGGTGAAACAAGTGAAACATAACAATGAAATAAGTATGTGTATTTGAAATGATTGTCTGTAATCCGTCTGTACTTGTGTCTCACCAGTCAGCAATTACTAATAAAAAAAAACAATGAACGGGTATTTAACATTTCAATACAGCCCACCTGCAACGCAGTTCTCAGATGTTTCGATGGGCTGAGGTATTCACAGATGGCTGATGCAAACTGGTTGAAAAATACCTGGTGGTAAACAAAAAAGCATAAACTGAGAACACAAGAAGATTTTTTTTTTTTTAACTGTCTGCTGAAGTTTCTTCTGTCTTTCTGACCATACTCCTCTTCAACAGGATCCCCTTTTTCCACAGCTTTGCCTTTGTTTGGTCCAGTGAAATCCACCACTCCTCAATCACTCTGGATTCCCTTCACTGAATGTGCTTTCAGGACTCCACACATTTTAAAATGTTCATCTGGGGGAAGTAAAAGCCCTAGCCATCCAAACAATAGCAAAAGCAATGGAATTAAATGTATGTAAGAGAGGTGAAAAAAAAAAAAAAAGAAGGAAGAAGGTCCTTTAAGAGGTCACAAACAGATCCCAACATGCTTACAGCAACCTCTGGCTCCTCTGAGCACACTTTTCTCTGGTATCAACAATCAAAATAGCAGTGAGTTCAGGAAATCCATAGCCATTTCTATAGTGTGAAATTTTCTTCCCAATCCATGGCTGATAATACCCAGTGATGGCAATATGGACTGCACGCAGGGGCTGCACAGGATGTTTTCTTCAAACCCTAAACGTTCCCTGGAAGCTGCAAGAGCCAGGCTGGAACTCACCACGCTTTCCTCCTTGCTCGCTTCCTCCTGCCACCCCTTACCCGAACGCGGCGTGCCCAGCCGGGCAGGTTAACCTGAGCACACTTACTGGGATAGGATGCAGACTTTGCAGCCTCATACTGTATGGAAAACATAAACTGTAAAAGTCTCTGATTAGTGTCCAAACCCACCGTGCCACAGAATAGAATCAGAAAGAGGAAATTCTTACATAAAAGATCAGACATTTCTGACTGTCCATCTCTGCTGGAGTCATGCTGAACTCCAAAAATGGTAAGACGGGTCTTCCCCTCCTGTGCAATACCAAGGGCTCACAAGTTACTGCCTGTCATCTTCATAATTGACGAGGAGTAGTTATAACACAATTTCATTCTGGCAACCACGTGCATGGCTGTGGCCTGTGGTTTTCAATCAACAATAACATCCCACAGTCTGAAAACAAACCTTTCTGGTTGTTAGAATAAATGCAGAGGTACCTATTGCCTTCCACTAAACTGAGTAAGACCCAGTCTTGTCACAGCCTCCATTCCCTAACTGCATCTGCATTATTCATACACAGACTACTGTGTGTACACAGGAATATAAAAATTACTGCATATGTATACCTCTACTTTCAAGTGTCTCTGAATGTGAAAGAATACAAAGATAGCTTATACCTTATGGACTAGTAGCTTGTAACTTCAGCGTACCCAGAAAGGTTTATTCTGTATTTTTAAATAGCAGCTGTTTCATGATCTGTGTACCTTTATTTACCAACTAGCTTGTGCTGTCAGGTATCTCCGAAAGAATTTCAGCTTTACTTATGCCTTCTCTTCCTACAATGATGGCTTACAATAAGAAAAATATTAAAGGTGTGTGGTTCATTTAATCAGTGATTTTGCAAATGTTTTACTTATGCCAACAAAGAACAAATTGTTTTCAGCTTCTGGTATCTATAAGGCAGCATGCAGCATACATTATTCAAATCAAAGCAACATGAATCTTTGTATAGCAAAGGTGAAGAATTCCTGGCTGCGTGTTACAGCTTTGGGTAGGACAATGACCTCTAATCAAAACTCCTCTATACAGTCCTTACACTGAAGATGCCAACTTGCCACTAAGGACCTGATTATCTATAAATTTATGGGAACCTGCAATAACCGGTGTTTGCCTCCTGATAATGTTTTCTGACACATATCAGGAGATTCAGCTGATCTGTGTTAGAGATTATTGTACAGAATCTGCAGTTTATACAGGCAATGAGTAGACAGAAGGTCCATTTGAGACCTTTAGCCATAGAGAAGCACATAAGGAAAGCTGTTTCCATAGAAACATGCCCCACAGCTGTAGTTAGTATAGGAAAAATAGTTTTATGATTATTTCAATGAAGTTCTACCTTTTGTTTTCAATGCAAAATGTATACAATAGGTTACTTCACAGCATGATCTCAGTGTAGCTGAGGTCTTACATGTGAAATTCACCCCAAAGTGAAAGAACCCCACTTTTCTCTCATGTGTTCCTCAGAGTTTTATTAGATTGTGTGCATAGCGTCCTCAGCAGAATGATTTTTCCATAAAACAGAATTGCTTTTCAGTATTTATTCTCTGTTCAATAAATGTTTACTTTTACATCAACTCACAAAATTGTACATAAATTTATCGGAAATTCTAGATTAAAGAGGACCAGAAGAGCTTCCAACAAATCCAGGAGAGGGTTGTCCAGTGATTCCAGGAGGAGATGAGTCAGGCCCAAGGAGAACCATAGGAAAACAGAGGGTGGGCATGAAGAATTTGCTAACAGCTTGGCAACATATTCATTCCATCCAGATCTTTTCCAATTTAGATGGAACATTTCTGACCTGCTCCCTTGAAATTACAAGGAGAGCTTTTTGCCCTGCTTCTTTGCATGGCTCCAAAGGCAAGGGGCCACAAGGATCCATCTTACGGTGGTAAGAAGGCAGATCCGTACTAATATCCAGCAGATATTTTTTTCTCCCTCTCATTTCAAAAGTGTTAACAAGGCCGCAGATTTCCCCATCCTGCCTGGCATGAGCATAGACTTCATCATCTGTTACCATGTACATATGCAACACACAGTGATATAACTAGTTTTTTTTTTTTTTTTTTCTTAATGAGTTTGTAATGAGTATAGTAGAATTGCACCAAGTCACACTACAGGCTGGGAGATGCACAGCTAGGAGTTTGATTTTGGGCATGATTTTGGGTGAACAAACCCCATATACAAGGATTCAACACTGAATGTTTTGAAGCCTGTTGGCATGTCATCTGTGGCACAGGTTTTGTGTGTTTCTGAGAGTAAAAGTGATAATTTTGTTTCCTCTGTCATTTTCAACAGAACTAGGATCATGTCATCCTTGACAAATTTTGCTCGTGAACATCATACCCATGCAAAACCGGTGTGAGTTGGATGGACATCCAGTGTCTCCGAAAGGCACATTTTCCAGAAACTACATTCTGTACAGTGAAGGAAGCCAGAGCCAGATATAAGATTTTTAGACAGCAACATATAACAGCTCACAAGGGGGGAGGGAGGAAGAGAGAGAAGTTTGTTAACCTAGGTGTGATCCCACATGCTGCTTAACAGAGCTGTGCTGCAGGGGCTCCTCCTGGCTGTCAGTGGTCCTCAGATGATGCTGAGCTTTCAAGGTACATCCTGAAGTTGGTGCTGAGAAGCCGATGTCAGTACACCTGAGTGTGCTTCAGAAGTGATGTCCTACAGTCCACTGACTCAGTAAAAACTGTGCTCATAAACCCCAAGTGACTGATGCAGAAACAGACTGCGGTGGAAGCTATAGCGCTGCCGTGATTTTGAGCAAGTCGCTCCTCAAATTATGAGGAGCGGCAAGCGGTGGCTTCACATTTGCTAATTCTGTGGAATCCCACAATCACATTATAGGGAAAAAAAAAGGTAACTTTTAGTGAACTTTAGTGCATGATTTTAACAATGACATATTAAAAGCATACCAATATGAACTAATTTGGCCAAAAGTATTTGAAAAAGTGCCTCAGTAAAAAATAACTTAAAAATCCACAGTTCAGTAAGACGTAACCAAATAAACACTCCCACATGCCTCCAAAGCACCTCCAAGGAAAAGTTTCTTTCCAAAACAGAGATCACTAGCTTAGTCATTTTCTTTTCAAGTTTGCAATATGACCCAACTTGGCTCCTCAACAACTACAGCAAGGCTTCAAGATGATTTTCCTCATAGCATTTAATTTGTTAATGGGATTTGCATGCACACTTCCAAAGAAGTATCAAGAAAGTTGGCTTCATTGTTCGTGATGGTTGGACAAGGGGAAGGATAATTGTGTCATACAGAATCTATCCCTGGTCTCCCCACAGAGACATAATTACACGTCCAAAGCTTAGAGAGGTGGAAGAGCCGGCTCAGATTCCACCTAAGTCTGAAGGATTAATCCCTATGTCAATTCTAATGGTACAAAAGATCCGAGTATAATTTCCTCTCGCGCCTTGTGGTGTACCAGACTGTAGAAGATTGCATGTATTATTTTAAGGTTCTCCAGAGAAAATTTCCCCAGGCTTTCCTACAAGGACTTTTGACCACAGAACAGCATTTAAGGGGAAGGGCACTGGAACAGCTCGACACTGGCACTTCAGTAGTGCAGGGAGCAATTTCCAGAACAAGCAGAGATGATGAAAGGGGGAGCAAATTCATGACGCTATCTGAAGACAACAGAGGAAATCTTGGCAGGATGAAGCGAAAGGGCAAAATTCCCACTGGCTCAGTGGAGCCCAGAATTTCCACCAAGAGGGAAAATTGTTCTGAGAGGGAAAATTGTTATAAAAGGGCAGAAGCCTGAGATGCATCAGCACGCTGAAATGCCACACTTTTACACGATCTGCAGTGCCACGAGCCAATACCGGTAAATGCACAGAAGAAGAGACCTACAGTGGAAAGGGTCAACGTAAACAACTCTTGCTGCTGGCAGAATCACCAAATAAAAAATTTGACAAAAGAAGGAAATAGAAGTGGTTTTGATCTGGGGGCCACTCAGTGTGGGCAAGGCACAAGCTTGTCCTTGCTGCCAGCTGACAGGAGCTGGGAAGCAGCACGGTGAAGGCACCCAGCCTGCTGAGGTGCCTCAGCCATGGATTCAGGCATGTCTGAAATGTGTGCGTGTTGCAGAGCAGACAGATCTGCAGCCACAGCTGCTCCAGCCCACATGGCTGCTGCGTCACGGCTCAGATATCCCTGGCTGCTGGCTTTGGGGGTTTTCATTTCAGGGGAGTTTTGCCTCCTTTTTTTTGAGAAATACATGAAGTGACTTTTGTTCTTTCCATATTTAAAAGAAAAAAAAAAAGAAAGAAGGGACTCTGTAAATTGAATCAAAAAGCAGCAAGTCTTCCTAAAGCTTCTGAAATCAGTTCAAGCTCTCAGGCAAAGCTGATGCGGCCAGGGGCTTCTCAGAAAGCCACAGCAAAAAGGGATTTTACTCCCATCAGACACATGGGACAATCTCCCACTACAGGGAGAGATGTGACATGGCCAGCGAATTTCAAGGTACTTTCACCAAGCCTTCTCCCTGCTTTCTATTTTAACTGTATTGCAGGGGTCCATTTTAATGTGCTGTTTTTATTGTTTTGGTTTCTTTCGTTTTTGTTTGCCGTGCTATCCAGTGCATGACTGGAGAAGAGAGAGAGCAGAGAGAGGCAAATCCACTTTGCATCAATAGCAAAATATTGCAGTTCTACAAGGAAAGGAAAATAACAGCTTTTCACAAACCAGGCTGTGCCTGTTTGCCTGTTGATTTGTACAGAGTTATCAAGCCAAAGGAGCCCTGCTGATCGTGTCTTGCCAGCACGGACAGAACAAAGGATTATTAAAAATAATATAAGCCTACAACATATGTTACCAGTATTAAAATTGATGCACATTCCTGCGTATCCTGCGTATTCCTAGTGTAGGGGAAGACAGGAGCTGAATTTTATTTTAAACAAAGTCAGAAAATAAAAGAAAACTGTTTCAGGCTCATTACCTCTAGCAAGGAGGCATTTGTGTCTGCATGGGGAGGAGAGGCTGGGGGCAACGAGGTTTGGTTTGGACAAAACTCAGTCAATTGCCCCCCAAGTAGATCCTGCTTGACACAGGATCTTCTGCAAGTATTTCCCCACACAAAGGCTATGAACCAAAACAAGGAGCAACCAGACAACTGTCAAAAAGTAGCAAGATCAGACCCTCAATCTTCAGACCCAGAAATGCATTTCATGAGACATTCAGTACCAGGTACAAAAATTTAGTCGCAGTTGTGGCACGTAGAGATTGCAGCCAGAAATCAGGGTCCCACTCGATGTAGCCCACAACAGTTTGTCCTCGCCTTGATCCCCCAAAGCATGCTCACCTGCGGTTTTGCACGGTCTGGGAAGGCTCACTTGCATCTGGGCTTGCAGTCTCGCTCCACGTCTGACTTTACGGTTCCTGCAAAGCAAAGAAACTTGTTTGTAATGCTCGCACATTATGCCGCGATGGCGCGCTGTCAACGCATGCAGCGTTATGGACTGGAAAATCCAAATACAGTTTGCAAAGCCATTGGAGGTTTTCCACAGAGTACTTGCAAGTACTCTCCTAATTGAATTTGCCAAAATTCACATGAACTCAGATTTAATCCAATCAGTTCTACATCACATGTCTTTCAACATTGACAAAATATTTTTTTCTAATTGTGACTCTCTTATGGAACCAAATGAATCAGAAAGGGACTTAAATGAAAACCAGTCCAGATTGTTCTACACTTTAACCTTACATCTGTGCTTAATTAGGATGCTCAATTTCCTTAAACTCAAGTCATAAAATGGAAGTAATCTGTGGCCTGTTTGTCAGTCATTACAGGGCAGCAGACCTGCAAATCAAGGCCGGCTCAAGTGCATGGGATGTTGTTCGACATGGCCGTGGAGGGAAGCACAGGAGATGTGGGTGTGTGGCTGTCTGGAAAGGAGTCGGGAGAAAAGCTCAAGAAGAAAGATGTGCAAATGACCTGCGTGCTGGGAACGGGGCTGAGCCTTTAAAGAAAGGAGTAAATGAATGTGGAGAACAGCTGTGACTATTTAAGGCTTCCCCATTCGGACTCCATGAGGCTTTTATGAAAGGCTTCATAATAACTGGTACTGGACAGTGTTTTCAGCTGCAGAAGAGGCAGCTCTTTTCTTTTCATGTTGAAGCCACTCTCTTTGGCCAGAAAGCTGAGCATCCTCTAGGGTGTAGCTTGGCCCCACAAACCACGCAGGTCACTGAGCAACTTCCTACCTTCCACCAACACATTTGTTGGAGGGGCTGTACTGTAAAGCAAAGCAAGGAACCACCCCCACGGCCTCGGGTCCTCCTCAAAGAACCTGGGCCATCTCCCTTGCTCAGTCCTGCAGCCCAGACCAGCCCCGGCCCCACCTGGAAGCCACAGCAAGGGAGAGCTGGGATCTCTTGGAAGGGCTTTTGGCACTGCCACATGGAGCAGCACCTGAGCACCTCGTCTCCTTGCAGCCAGCAAAAGTAGCTGCAATTAACCCACATCCTTAAACATGTGAGAGAGGCTTGTCATCTTGAGTTGTTAAAGATGCACTGCTCGGGTCTATCACAAATCACTAGAGGAACAATAAAACCCTATCCAACACGCCAAGGTCTGTCATCATTCATTTCAAACATGCACTTCAGAGTGTTGCTGTTATGTTGTTTTTTGACATCTTGAGATCTGCATGAGAAATCCCTGTGGATGTGCTGTAAATCCGTATCTACAGCAGTAAGTTTTCATTGCATCAGTGTTATTAAATATATATATACACTTATATATATATTATTTGGCGATGCTGAATGAACAATTGGCCTTTAACTCCTCCTAGACTATTAGGTCGTACTATAGGTCAGTGAAAAGGTAATTTTCCCTAGATTTGTAATAAGGTCTGGGATTTGACCCATGACCCCAATGTCACAAGGTATTCATTATCTCCACACAGATGATATACAGGCAAAGAAACATATATTTTTTATAGAACTGGAAGAACTATATTTGATGGATACATTTTATTAGACGGATTTTATTACCTGGATAAACTCAATTAGCAGACCTCATTAATTTTGAAAACGTAACTTATTTACATTGAGCTATTCTTCCTGTGGCCATTAACATTCACAACATATAAACTTGAGTCCAGGGCACGACGGATTTTTTTTTTGGTTCAGTGGTCAAATCAGAAAAAAAAAAAAAAAAAAAAAAAAAAAAAAGGAAAGAAAGAGGAAAAATACCTTCTAACCAGAACTGCTAGCTTATTTTGTATCAATGCAGAAAGCTCTATCGCTCTATCTAACCTTTCCTGATTCGTAAGTTTTTCTTTCTTTCATTCTTACTAAATACTAGCTAACATTCAAAATGTCATTTCCAAATGAGAAGCTGGAATGTTTTACTGTCAAAGCAGTAGAAACTAGCACTTTTTTTTTTTTTTTTTTTTTTTTTGGGTGCAGGGTGCATTGTGCAGGGAAGTTTCTTGCTTTGTCTTAATTTAGTAAATACTTTCAATCCCCTGCATCTGGGCTTTTGGAACAATTTCACTAGTCCAGGAGAACATTCCACTATCGTTGAGTATCCATACTTGGGAGGAAAACATTAGTGAGGTGCAGTAACCATAACATAAAGGGATAACAATATAATTGAAAGGTGTCTGTATAAAATGCACCCATAGCGAATCATACATTTTGAAAGAGTTTTTGAATGGTAAAGGACTCTTTGTGAACCACTTGTCCATCAAATATTGTCTCTCAGTTGCAATTCTGCCACAGCCACAAAAATTCACCCCTTGTAAAACAGATCCACCATGCCTGGCAGAAAAGTGGCAAGAGAGGCCAACAGCAGAGGACTAATATTAGGCTACTTATGGTTGGAGGTCCAGATCAAGCTCTGCTTTTGTAGCCAATGGAGAAAGATAAAGATCCTCAAGAGAATGAGCCACCCCATAATGCAAGCTGGGAGCCTAAGGCAGGTGGGGAGGGTCAGTCACTCGCTGTGGTCTTTGCTTCTGCCACCATGCAGCGGAAGTCTGGACAGCATGTCCAGACCACACATCTCACATGCAGGCTATTCAGGCAAGATGATGTGATCCCCATCCTCCTGCAGCCTGAAAAACATTAGCAAGGTCTGTGCTGGCTGAGAGCTAAGCACGCAGGGTGAAGTTCCCTCAAGCTTACTTCATGCATTTGCTGCAGCCCAGAGCTGATGTGACCAGCGAGGTGGGAGCCCTCAGCTCAGGGAGGTGTGTGCATCCAAGGAGGTCTTATTACAGATATGTAGGCAAGAAAGGGGCATGGACAAAGATATTCCTGCCATTCTCTGATACAAGCACCTCATCTGAGTGCTTCTCCAGCTAACTGTAGTGCAGAACTACCGCAAAGTACTACCAACAGTTGGCTGGGCACTTGAATGGTGGTAGGGTAGCCATGCAGCGTGAATAACCACTCCACTGATGCTGAGGATCCAGCTCTCAGCATAAGGTCCATTATTATTGTTAACATCATGAATCAGCTTTTATTTTGAGACTGAACAACTTGTGTGTCCATCCAATGAGTTCCTGTTAAAAGACTAAACCTGCTAGAGGATAAAAATCCATTAAAAGTGAGAAGCAATTTACAGTAGAGAATTGACCTATAAAACCAACGCATTTCCATTGCACTAATCCAAAACATATTTCAGAACTTAGGTCTGCACTCTGAAATAAGTCTTGTTAAACCAACCGACCTGTTAAAATTATGGGCTTAGTGCAGTAAGCTTGTATACTTTAACAGGACTTTCATGTGCTGGGCTGTAGTCCTAGGAAATTTTCTAAGAAAGTGACTTCACCCCTCACAGCTCAGGAAGCGGTAGGAGATTTAAAAGAAAGACACATCCATGAGACATTAGAGCAAGCAGCTTGCAAGGCTTCTGCCCTCTCACACTCTGTCCTCTCGCACTCATTTTTGTGTCACCTCTAATCCCATCCCTTGCATGTGGAATGTTTTTGCCTCTTTCTATCTGCTAAACATTCTCCCCTCTCCACTACAAATTTTTCAACTGCCTAATTTGCTTCCTGTCAAATTCTGGAACCTGGCAGACTCCCTTTCTCCCCCATAAAGCTCCTGTGCATGGGGGACACAGCGGGGCAGCCAACGTGCACAGTCTGCAGCCACCTTGCTAAGCCCACGAGATATGCACAGATGCGGGTACCGCGCGGATGACTCACTGTGGCTGGGATAGGAGGGTCACACGTTATCCTGGAGCATGCCTGCCCTCAGGACTGTCCCACAGTGCTTGAACCAGGGTCCTCCAGCATCTGTGTAGGAGAAGTGGGAGGCTCGCAGAGGGGAAGAGGAGCATCTAACTTTTCAGGAAAGCCAACTTTAATTACTTAAAGCTCCAGGGTCTACTCAAAAGCCCGTTGAACTCTGTGGAAGGAATTCAGTGGGCTTGCAGTCACTTATGGTTGTAAGATTGGATCTTGGTAGAGAAACAATGAGGTGTTGTATAAAAGGTTCTGCCCTCGATAAAATATTTCAGTGGAAAATAGATCTCCACAAGTGGGAGAGTTTCACAGACATCACTGGGAAGCTCCTGCATGCCTGTGCTTTTTTTTTTTTTTTCTGCCAATATAGAAATGCAGCTTGAACTTCAGTCTACTCCTATTATTAACAGTGTCAAGAGAGTGAGAACCGGAGTAAAAATAATACTAACAATATTTTTTCCTCTTCTCCTCCTGCTTCCAGATGTTGCAGTCATGTGTAGACAAGATTTTCTAAAAATGATAAACATAAACATTTTTACACTAACACAATTCATGAATGTGACAGATTACTTAATAACAACCTGTTTTATTAGCACACAGATAGTAGCACAAGGTTCATATTCAGCAGAGGCAAAGAAGGCACTTCCCTCAGCCTTTTATATGTCCACTGTTACTAACCCACCCCTCCCGTTCAGCAGTGGGCCACATTCTCCTTGTTCAATATTTTACTACTAATGGACCCATAGAAGCCCGACCTATAACCCTTGATGTTACTTAGAAGTGCTAGGTCTAGGGAAGCCTTGGCTTCCCTGACACCATACTTACACTCCTGGGCAGTATTTCTAAATTCCTCCTTCATAGAATGTCCCTGCTTCCACACACTGAATGATACCTTTTTGCATTGGAGCTCCACCACAAGCTATCTGCTGCGCAAAGGCACTCTCCTGATACATATGCTTGTCTTCACAAGTACTAGAATGAGCTGTTCTTGTCCTTGGAGCAAGCAATCCCCAAAGGCCTGCCAGCTTTCCTGAGTAACTTTGCCCCTCAGTGCTGCCTTCTTTGGGATCCCACCCACTGATTTCCTAAACCAGCTGAAACCTGTTCTCCTGAAGACCGGGGTCTGCCCTCTGGTGCTCTCCTTCCTCACTGCACTCAGGATCTCACACCTCACCGTTTCTCGGCCAGTACAACCAAGGCTGCTGCTGATTTCCACATTCCCAACGTTTGTCATGGTTTTTCTGTAAGTATTCCATATCATGACATCATGTAATAAACTGATGGATTTGGGAGCTGCAGAGGGAGAACTACAGATCCCAAAATGCTCCGGTCCCTCCCACGTGGTTTCCAGAAGTAAGACACAAGAACTGCAACTCCTGTGATGCTCCTGTCCTTCCCATGTGATTTCTGGGAGGGAGACAACAAGCCAACTCAGTTCCAGGGCTCTGCCTTTTTTTGCCTCCGATTGCTATTGTGGACTACACGGTCAGGAGACTCTCCCTTTTCCTTATACATATATTTTCCATTTTGTCAGATTTATTGCTCTCAGATCGTTTCATTTTGTATTATCTCACATTCCTTTACCATTTTAAGTCAAACAGTTTTCTCCTTATCTCAGACTAGCGCCTTCTCCTCTACCTGGCCTCCGTGAGGGGAGGGGTGGGGGAGGGGGCTAGGCACTGTCGCGGGACAACCTTTAATTAAGCCACGACAATGTTCTTCCATGTCAGTGAAAAGTAGGTGCAGCTATGGGTCACCCTTGATTGGCCTACCCAGTATTTGTTTCATTAAGTTATTCCTGACAACCTCTGGAAACCTTCTGGACTGCTCACGTCTCACCACGCTGATCTTGCAGTAGACATCAAGCGAGGTCAACTCCTCCACGAGATCCAGAGTCTGTAATTCAGAGGCTTCCAACAGTGCTCTGAAGAAGGCTTCTTCCACTTGCTCACCATGATGGGATGCCTCTAACACACTCCCACCTTGATGTCCCCTTTACAGGCCTTTTCCCTCACCCACAAGCTCTCTTCCAGCCTAACACCCACCCCACTGAAGAGCTCCTTATACCCAAGACACTTTTTTTCACAGACAACATACCCTTGTTCCCCTCATCTTCCCTGCTTGTCTTCTCCTGACAAGCATGTCCATCACAGCTGCTCCAGGAGAGTGAGCTGGCTCACCACATCTCAGTTACTCCAACCACGTTGCAGTTAAGTAGAAAAAAATTCTAGTTTTCAGTCTTGTTGTAATACCCTGGAGTCTATTTCATTTTTAGGGCTATACCTGAAGGAACACAGTCAGGAAGCAAAAAAAAAAAAAAACGACTGTGTCCTTTGGTTACTCCAAGAGGACAGAGGAGCAGCCACAGCTTAATAAGAACTTCTGCCTTCTGTCCTGCCAAAAGACAAAAACATAAATATTGCTGAGCAAGGACAGCAGCAGAGTTAGGTGCTGAAGTGGAGGGATCTTTTGGGGTCTGTCAGAGGCTAAACTGAGGTGTACCCATTCCCCTTGCAGCTCCCTGATAACCCCTCATGGACTTAATCCTGCCAAGGGGAGCAAGGATGTCAGCGAGGTATGCAACACCAAAGAAGTCCAGGAACTTCCAGAAGTGGCCAGAGACACTATCAGCAGCTCACTGCAGATCTGAATAATGCGAAATTGAGCAGATTGCATGAGTCAGTGGAGCTCTGAACTCTTTATGGCTGACAAATATATGTGATTCTGTGGCAAAGCAGATTTCGATATGTTGAAAAAACCTTGCTGATCAGGGTTGCAGGCCTCTAACTGCAGACATGCAGAATATATAAGCAGGAAGTTTCAACACCTCCTCAGAAAATAAATTATTTCTATTTCTGAGATTGTGGCATGGGCAAAACATGTCCTCATATGGTATAAACACTTGGTGAGATGAGCTTCATAGTTTTACCATGATTTCACCACTAAGGAGTTAAGTGGCCATCGCAGACTGACACAAATCAAAACTTTATGCTACTCTGGAACATGCTATGTTCCTCCCCCTTCTTGTTATGATCCCTATCAGCCACCAGATTATATAATTTAGAATAACACAAATTCTGGACCTTTTGACATAGATCTCCCCCCTGGACCCGAGGAGGGACAGTTTTAATTTATACCAGATGGTTTCAGACTATAAGTAACCATGTGGCAGCTGAGGGCTTGCTGAGAACAGGTGTGCCCCACCCTGTCCCCAAATGTCTTTTCCTATTCTCCTCCTTTCTGTCTAAGTGGGAGCAGAGGTGGGAGGGAGCCAGCTGCCTTGTTCCCACAACCAGAGAATTACACCAAGTCAGTTAACACATCCAGAGGTCACATCGAGAAGCTCTGTACAGAGGTAAAGGAAGAATTTTTTTTTTTTTTTTAATGATAAAAAAGAGTCACAGACTGAGAGAGAAAAGAAAATAGCTAACTTTAGAATCAAGTGCATGAAAATGCTTAATATATTGCCATAATGTTGATGAAAATGAGGAATTGGACACCAAAAACTCTAGAGAAAATGATCCCTTTGAGTCAAACATTAATAAAAGTCTGCAGTGATACAGAGATGATCTCATGTTCATTATTATTTCCCAATTGCAATTTTTTTTATTGATATAGGGCTTTTTTTACTCCCAGATGTTTTAAAGTTAATTACACAATCATTTCGTATTAATAAAAAAAATGAATAAAGAACACTGGATACTCAAGTCAGTACACTGTAGCACAAAATGAAGGAAAACAATCCTCTCAGATCTTCAGAAAAAGGCAATATCTACTTAAACCCACAGCTGAAATTCTTCAGTATTCAGCCATACTCTGCTTTCTGCAGGGCACCAGTTTTCAGCTCAGGCTGAATTTTGATGGGGGCATCCTCTGTGCGCAAGCTACAAAATCAGAACAGCCCCAGAGCTAAAGTACGCTTGCCCGTAGAGGGTGGAATAGATATAGGCACATCTAGGGGAAAGTCCTTTGCAGACCTACGTGTCATAAAACCTCTGTCCACTGTGCCTCGCTCTCCCACATGCAAGGCAAGACTTAAGGGGCCATTTGTGTTGGGCAACACATTCATTTAGGTACCCTTGGCACACACATAATCCACCTCTGGAGTACACAGCCATGCATTCAGCCTGGTGGATACTCATTCAGCTGAGTGACCCAGCGCAGCTGCAACTCTACAGGATCCGCGCACATAAATACGGGTATGAAGGTACACAGTAATGTCCAGAAAGTGTAGCTATTCCTCCCTTTTTCAAAAATGGGATGCATTTAAAGTTATTTCAAAAGACTTACAGCTGGCTTCAAAACATTAATTGAACTCCTTTAGCCAACTCTTCCAAAAACAACCAAAATTACTCTGGTCCACCTCCTCACTGGAAAGAGGATACCTGTGGGCAGAGACCAAAGAGACCAGACACTAACTGATTTACTTCAAAGAAACCAGTGCCACTTGAAAAGCAATCACACATCCTGGCTGGGGAGTGCCATAAGCTGACTTTTGGCTGTAGCACGCAACCGAGGCTCTCCCACAAGGTCTCAGACACACAGATCCCTAAACGTCCACTGGAAGACACAAGGAACAAACCCCGGGCTAGACCATGGTTGGTGTTGCATCCCGCTGGTGGTAAAGGCACTTGAGTGCAAGAGATGAGGACAAGCTTAAGTTAAGGTAAATTCTGGGTCTGATAGTAACATCTGGCCTTTGGTGACAGCTTTAAAATTAGGAAATACTTTGCCCAATAAGTGCTGGTGAAAGTCAAAGGATTTTTAGGAAATGAAAATTCATAGATTCAGAGAATCTGAGGCACAGAGTACTGTTCCTCTTGTCATTTCATTTATCAACAACCATTCTCCCAGCTTTTTCCTTACTTTCTTTTGAGGGCTGATGGGTCATCTTTGGCACACACGGTGACCAAAAGCCAGGCCACCACCACTGACTGTTTAAAGTTAACTCTTTGACTATGCCACAAAGTCTTGGGGGATTATTTTGCCAAATAGATTTTTTAAAATACTCCACACTAGATTTGTCAGGTGGTGAGACATTTTATTAACTTTGTTGCTATGAATTTTTATTGGAACAATGAGGAATATTCATTCCCAAGGGGCCTGAACTAATAAAATTGTAAAATGAAAGGCTGTAACAAGTGCTTCAGCCCTGGATGGTTGCATTTTTAAACCTGAATCTCATCCTGTGACTGATCTTGACTTTTTCCGCCTTTGAAAATACATTTTTTGCCTTTGTTGCACTTTGGCTTTTAAAGCTCTGACGCCTAGAATCCTGTGAATATGTAAGAAACTAGATTTCATCACCAAAACAAAATGAAACCCTCCAAGTGTTATACAAAGAAACATATAAACCTCTTATTGATGTAGATTCCTAAACAGACTAATTTAAAGCCAGAAAGGATTGTTGTGATTGTCTCACTACTTTCTGTACAATCAAACCCTTACAAGCTCCCTGGATTAATTCATGCCTTAAGATTAAAACCTGTGCTTGCAGCAGAATGGCTCTTTTAAAAAAGAATTTCATTTTGATTTAAAAATTTCCAGTAATGGAGATCCAGCACAATCCTGTGTAAATCATTCCAAAATGACTAATTATCCTTGCTGTTAAGAACATGCACCTTCATTTTGGTCTGAGTTAGCCTCAGTGCAGTTTCCAGCCATTGGTCTTATTAGTCACTGTACCTTTGTCTGGCAGACCGAAAACCCCCTGTATTCCCTAAATCTTTTCCTTGTGGAGGTACGTATGGGCTATAATCAAGTCACTGTTAACCTTCTCTCTTAGAAGTTACTTAAATCTTTTCCTATTAGTTATCCTTTAGTTATTCTTAGAGCTCCTCTCTGAACACACTCANGCTCCTCTCTGAACACACTCAATTTTTTCCATCCTTCCTGAAGTTTGGCACCAGATCTCAGCATGGGCACCAGTACCAACAACCATGGAAATAGTCTCACTCTATTTTCCCTTTTCTTTTTCATAGAGGCAGGTACTGAATTCTGGCCGTAGTGTCAAACTCATGTTCAGCTGGTTTTCATCCTTACCTCAAGATTTGTTTCCCAAATTTTCTCCTTTCTTAGAGCCCCCTGGAATTCTGACCTATATCTCTTGTTCCCAGACGGGTCATATTGTGTTCATTAACTCCAAAACACTTATTTGACAAAGTCCAAGGTTTTCTCTCTGTATCAGTGACCATCTCCAATCTTGTTTCAGCTGTGAGGAACTCCATCCTGGCCCCTTAAGGCCAGGATTGCTAAGATTCAAAACAGATTAAAAAAAAAGATCATTCTTACACCTTCTTGATGAAGACTCCCTGTCTATAATCAGATTTGAACAGACCATTGAACACATTCTCAGTCTCTTTTATGTGTGGCATTGATTTTACAATATTCTGCTTTGTTATTCAAGATGTGTGGCCCCGCACACACTAATGTCAGAACTTTATTACATTGCAGACAGTACTACTTTTATCAACTAAAGCTGTAATCACATTAAAATTTATACTGAGTTAGTCCAACAAAATTCTCCTTGTTATTTATGTAATTATTAGTGATTATTTCCTTCTTTAGTGATATTTATTTCCTTTAAATCACTATTAATCTGGTCCCATATCTTCTATTCTGCTACTTTGTCAGGGAATGCTATCAGTTGGCTTTGGTGTCTCTTCTGCATTTTCTAAATATCTGCGTCCGCTTTTGATGAAGTCTTCTTGAGTAAATCCCAAGATTTACTGAAACTCAGCATTAATGAACCACCAAGCTTCTCAGCTCACAGTCTGAAACTCTTGGACACGATAATTTGAAAAGGCCCTGTTTTAGTATCTGTAATTTAAGACCATCATTAGTTACTGGGGGATATATTTTATCATTATTACGTGACTTTAATACATTAGTTGTTTTTTCCTTCTCTCTTCCTCCAGCCATGGTGCAGAACAGTTTACTGAATATTTCAGCCTCTTATTGACAGTTCTACCATGTCTAACAAGTAAAGCAACACTTTTATTGGGTTTCCTTTTGCACTTTAGATAGTCAAGATTTCCTCCTACTGCCTTACATTCTCCTGGCTATATCTTTCCTTTTGTACCTTTTTCTTCCCTCAGCAATTTTCTACGTTTCATAATTTATTCTCACTGCTATCCACATTTTTTTTTTCCATGCATTATATACTTATTTTTAATTGTTATGCATACTTTCTTTTCCCATATGCACCTGGCTGTCTTTAAGCCCTCTTTCTTGACTTAAAGTTTGTAGCTCTTGGATAATTTATAAAACATTATGAAAGATTATTTTTTTTTGCACCTGCTAGATTGACGTTTAAACAAACAGTCCTCTTGCTCTCTGGTGGGATTTTGCAGACATCTGTAGACATCAGCAAGCCCACATCTTCTGCTCTGTGTGTTGGAACATTAGCCTGTAAGCACTAAATGGCACTGATGCCATTTTAGAAGCAGAGTGCCATTCTCTCTCCTTTTATGCTAATTTCATCCGTCCTTAAATAAGTTTTGAACCATTGGTTTTAACTATCCAGTCATGCCCATTTTCCTTCCAATGTCTTATAATAAAATGTGGAGTGTGTGTATGCTCATCTGTGAGTAAATCCTTTTCTTTTTTGCATATTACTGGGATGCTTGCAATCCTTGAAGGCAATTAGAGACATTACTTTAGGTCTCTGGCACCTCGATTAATTTTGTTCTGTGTATCTTGATTTTTTTGCTTTCTCTCCTTTACCACTATTCTTATTGCTTAGTTGAATACCTTTCAGAGCAGTCTAAGCAGCCTGTACCTCAGAAAACTAGTTTCCGTCTACTGCAATTACTTCTTCTGAGACTAGTTAACCTGCCTTTCCTCCCCTCTCTACAAGAGAGACAAACATTCCCTCAAAGTTCTGGCAATGCTATTTGCCTCTCTGACAGCTAGCCTCAAGGCATCTCTTGGGTGCACCTTTTGTCCACCCACGATCTCTGGAGCTGTTGCCAATGGGTGGGATACCAGGTAGCCCGGGAAATCCATTGCCAAGCATGGCACAGTCAGCAGGGCTGAAAGGTGAGAACACACTCTGCTCCAGTGACATCCAAAGCCTCAAGCTTGGGTCTTTTCCAAAATTTGACTCTCATTTGAAAAAAAAAAAAAAAAAAAATCGCGGCTTTGCACCCTCATTTTCACAAGGCTAGTATTTAGTGTCCTGACCGTTGAGAACTCAAGCCATTTGGGATTACCCACCTGTTTGTTGTGGTGGACCAAGAAGAGCAACCAGGGCTCATCTAGGACAACTGGACACCAGGCTTCTCATTGTAGCCCCTAGAGAGTAGAAGAGAGAGCCACAAGGTCATCCTTTCCCAGGCATGCTCCTTATGTATTTTCTCACCATCAAGGTCCCTGGCACCTCAGCAGGGATTACCGGGAGCACATTGTGCAGGGAGGCTGTCCCGCATCAGGTGCTATCAAGCATACCAGGTTACCCTCTAGCCCAAGCTCCCCTGCAATATATGGAAGGGTTTGTGTGTCCCAGAAGCTTTGTGGCCCACCTTGTTTAAGAGGAAACATTGAAATCCCTCTGCTTTTGCAGCCTCACAGCTCACATTGCATCAAAGGGCTTTCTGTGGCAGGTATGCATGGAGCATGCAACTCCAAGTAAGACCTTCTTCAGTGTGGAGATTTTCCTCCCTGTTCACATACAGACCAGGCAGTCCATACACTAAGATTACTCTTTCAGTTTATTTGTTTTCTTTTTGCTATTTATCTGCTTAGAAACCTCCCATACTGTCAAATTTGTGTCGTTCTGAGAACTGCTTAGCTTTGCTGGTCACCACTGACTTTCCTGCTAAACAGAGTTGAATCCCAGATTCTTTTTGCCTTCTCTGTTTTGTTATTTTTTATACATTGATTATATCAGTGTAGAGTGAAGGAAAGTATTACAGGGAAAGACAGTGTGGTAAGAGAGGCATTGGAAGGGACGTCAGCATATATTTGTGCTGTCAGTTTTAATGCATCATTTGTTGAATCTGTATATTTTATGTGGTCCAGAAATAGTTTCTGCATATCTTGTCCATCTACTGTTTTATCCTGCAACTGGGACGTTGGTGTTTCATTTTCTTTACCAGGCTTGGACTCCTTTCATTAATTCTTAGAATGGGTACTAGTTCTCCAGGACTGACAATTGCAGGGGGGTCTGCAGAGTGGCTCATTCTTTCTCCCAACAGGATTTGTTTTGCAGTGTTTGATGAGATGATCATGATAACATTGTTTCAGCTTTCCAGTTGTGTTTAGTCATTTATTTCCAGAAACTACACAGTATAACTGGTTCCCAAGCACAGAAGGGGTGGTTTTGCAACCCAAAGACTGATGAACCCTGCTTACTCATAAGACAAGTCCCTTTAGTCATTAAAAATTGCTGCTCTGTCTCTTTTTAAATAGGGAAGGATTGGGAGGAGGAGGTTTCAGGAAAAGAAACCATTAAAATGGTTCTTTCTTAAGTATAGTTAAATTCTCAGCAAAAAGATACTGGAAAACAAACAAACAAACAATCCAAAAAACAGAGCTTTCCCTCATTTAACTCTTTGGAGAGTGACTATAGCTCTTCCTAGGAAAAAAATAACCAGGATCTCTTTTTAACACAGCTGGCTGACCGCTAGCAGAGGGGAATATTTTCTGTGCAACCCTTACTCAGGGCCAGCTGCAGAGCCAACCCCCAGCACCCAGTGTTAAAGCCAGAGTGCCCATGGCCAGCGGAGCTTAGACCCCCTCTCACACAGAGGTCAGCAGTGATGCTGTAACACCTCCCTCTTTTTTCACAGTTATCTACTCAGGATTTTAGTATAACCACTTTACAGATAGAGGAACTGAGCAGTGGGAAGTTTCTACACTTTATACAACAGAGCAAAATATAATTACAGTTTTCCAGCTCCCCTACTGTGCCATAAGATTGCCAAATTGCATTCCTTACTACTTACTATTCAAATACCAAAGCCTACTATCAGCCCTGCACATGGGCAATGGGATACAGCTGCACATGTTACTTGAGGAGCACCAGAGAAGAGACCCCTGTTAATATCTCTTTCTGTGTTTGCCCACAGTCATGACCTCTTAAGATGAGCAAAAAGAACCAGCCCAGGTAACAGAAATGCACTGTAGCACCTGGAAAATGAGGCAGGCATCTGGATAATAAAAGGTGGGGGAAATTATGTTGAGACACTTACAAGGATTTTTCAGAATATTTTGAATTGGCTGAAAACTTATGTTTATTCCCAGGGGGCTGAGAGTTTCAAAGCTAGCAAAAAAACAACAAAACAAACAACAGTTGGGTGATATAGCTCACAACATTTCTGCATGAGACTGAAATCCAGAAAAGCTGCTTCTACTGCACATATAGTGCCAGGGGGAGCGCTGGTGGCTGGAGGAAAAAAGCTTGGCAAACATCACAGAAGGGACTGGTTTGTAAACCATGTTGTGCAGAGAAAATATATTTGACACTTTCAAGAAAGGCCTAGAAGAAGAGGAGCAATTAGTTTCCTTTATATTTTCGACAAAATAGTCTCAACATTCAGGTGTTGCACTGCATCTTCTGTTTTCTGAATCCTGTGCAAGCATGTCTGGGGGAGGCTGTCTGTAGGATGCATATCCTGGTAGTGGGGAAGAATGTCACAAATGTTAGAAATTAGTTTCTAACTGGTGGACCTTGAGAAGATACCATGGACTGTTCACAGACTGAAGTGCAAATGAAGAACAAAGTAGGTAGCATTTATGCCTGCAAAGGAAAAGCAAGAGAAAAGTACGTCAGCTGGGGAAACTGCAGAATATCTTTTGTCATCCTCTAGATACATAAGCTGCACACAGGGACATCCAAGTAGCCCACAGAAGGGCACTGTGTAGCAATCAAATGAACGTGGGAGAAACCCATCTCCAGCAGAAGCTGGAGAATTAGAGCTGGAGCCAGGACAGCTAGCACCTCGTCCTTTCTCTCCCTTCAAAACAAGGTGTAACCACATACTGATAGGATGAGATCCTCACAGACACCTAAGTGTCTGTTTTCCACTGATTCAGTAATCTGCAGCCTGGTACAGCCTCATGAATCTGGTTGTTGTTGTTGTTTGTTTTAGTTTGGTTTTTCTGCTGCTTTTAATAGAGGCAGAAAGAAACCCAGTGTGAACATTGTAGCTGTTGCTCAGAATTTAGAAAGTGATTCCGGATAGGGTAGGTTTCCTCACCAGAAATAAATAAAATAAAATAAAATAAAATAAAATAAAATAAAATAAAATAAAATAAAATAAAATAAAATAAAATAAAACAAAGTCCCATGTTGTCAATATGTCACTTTAAAATGAAGTAGTTTGGAGGTTTTCTTCATTCTCATAATCCTTTGAATCAACGAAGTAAGACTTGCATTATCAACAGAACAAGAAATAGTGCAGGAGGAGAGAAAACGTATTACCCATGTACGCAATGAAAAAAGAATACAACACTGAAACGACCATCCATTATAGTTCACTGTTTGCACATACACTTACAGAATAAAATCTCATTTAAAAAAAAAAAAAAAAGGAGGTCGGAGTGGTATAATTACCATTATGTGTCTGAGAGAAGTGTTTTTCCATTAGCCACAATTAACATAGCAATGTTAATATGCTATGTTAATAGCAAAAATATTAAAATCATTTCCCATTTTGCACTTATGGTAAGGAAACATAAAAGAGAAAAAAAAAAAAAAGAAATGAAATGAAAGAAAAACAGAGCACAAAGCATAATAATTAATATATTGATGACTTGGGATAATCTCTGACCTGATCGATCACCGTGAGATTTTGGTTTTATTTAATTAGCTTATGATAATTTCATACAGAATCCCAGTGTGCCAATGAAAACTGGCAAGTGAAAACGCTGACCTTCTGCTCACACATGCAACACTGCCTCACAGTGCTAACAGCCTATCTGCATCAATGCAAAGAGGCTTCCGTCTAACATGAGAGCCACTGTATCTGGGAGAAATCATTACTGCCTACAGTGAGATCAGAGTTTGGCTCTTTTTCGTGCATGAGAGTCTGGGGAGCAAAAAGGACAGCGCTTCGTGCCAGAATGATAATTGGGTGCTATGCGATTACGGAGTGCTGCCATAAACTGAAAATGAACAGACAAGTTTCTTTTTGTTTGTTTTATTAAATGCTATTATTGTTATTTATTATGTTCTTGGTCATCAATTTTCTCGGAGCTGCTAACAAAGTGCCACATAAATCCAGCCTGTCCCTTTCTGACCTTTATAACATTGTGCAATTTTCCCCACTCACCCTTAATTCAAGATATAAACTAATGCAGAAACATGCATTTTATTAAATGGCAAGTTTTCTGCTAAAGACATTTCTTTTGCAGTAGGAAGCAACTGCATTAGAAATAGATATCTCAGCCAGACCTCCTGCATACTTCTCCCGATACATAAGCAAAAAAATATGTTGTGGTCAAACCTACATTGTTCCATTTGCCAACTGCAAAATAATAATAATGTTTGATGGACAAAAACTCAGCTGTCAGGAGAGAAGACAGACGATTCTGCTTATTGAATGCTATTGACTTCATGGGGCCAATAAAACAACTTGCAAATAAAAGAAAGAGGAACCGATTCATGTCCTGAGATGGCGTGACGTAGCCTTTTTCTGTTTGTATGATGTTGTGATTAAATATGGTGGGGCCCTAGGGAGCGAATTTTTTATTTGAAGGTTAAGCCAATATTAGCAAAAAATAAAATAAAATTAATCAAATGGCCCAGAGCATCACAGCCACAGTTGATTCCAAGAATGTTTGGTTACAAAATGAGCAACCGACTAATTGTGTAAATGCTGTTAATTAGCTGTGCAGAGCCCCTAACTGGGCTTTTCCCTGTAACTAATAAGAAATCAATTAGCTAATGAAGTGGCCATTAAATGCTATGCTAATCTTAGCTGGGATATTTTTAATGTTTCTTCTTCTTCTTCTTTTTTTTTTCTTTATGATCCTTCCTAATTGCCATTGCCATACGGAGCTCACAGCTTTCAGCATGTCTAATGAAACATCATTATATCATAACTGGCATTCTTGGAAGAGTTAGTGGCAAACCTGCTTCCCAATTATTTTTAATTGCCAGACATACTCATAACTGGGCCTTTTACCGCGTAGTTCAGATCCCCGCACTGTCATGTAATATACACAAAGATTGTGTTTTCTTCTCTTTGCATATGAAGCGTGGCTGCAGCATTGGCCACGCCGGGGAACGCACGCGGCACCCTAGCAAGGACCCCGCGTGCCTGCCTTTGCTCGTCCTTGGGATGCGGCCTGCGGAGTCTTGGCATCGCCTTCCTACCGAGCAGCTGGAATGAGGCGGATCTCAAGGAGGCTTCACCTTTGTTGGAGGGCATCCTGTGCCCAGTCAGCATCATTCGCAGCCAACCGCTCACAACTAAACATGAGGCTGCAGCTTCTGGGTGTTGAGATTTAGCAATTTCTATTGGGATTAGCAATAAGGGAGTGTGAATGTCTTCAGTAATTCCCACAGATTTTGACACTTTCTAAATAGTTCATTATTACCATTTATTTATGTCTATAAAGCCCAACTTAAAGAAGTAAGAAAGTGCATCTTTTATTTAGGTGTCATGGCTGCAAAACTGGTATCTCTTGTTTTAAACAGCCCTTTGTAAGGCGGGAGGCAATACTGATTCACAGTTTTTAAGATGCTCTGGTAGCTACTAGCTTTTATTTACCAGCCCAGCACCTATCTTGTAATGGAGTCATGTTTAAACCCTGAATCTCAATGAACTTCTCTAAATCTACTGGTGCTGGAGTAGGTTATGTGTCAGGATTAGGCTGGCTCCTCCCTGCCCCCCACAACACAATGGTACTGGGGACATCTGTGCACAAAATACGTGCTTTTTTAAAGAATGTTTTCAAAAGAGAGTCTTGTCTCTCTCGCTCCTTTTTTCCCTCCTCCCTCCTTTTTTGGATAACATGCAAATTGAATTGGTTAATTCTGCACCCCAGTTTCAGGAAATCTGCCACCAGCAGCTGCCACTGTTTCAGATGTCAGGAGGATGCAGATACACTGTGACATTTTGTTCATTAAATAAACAAACCAGGTTCAGGCTAACAACATTAGGTAGAAAGCCCCATCAATTCTTGTACATTTAGTTCACATAATGGGAAGTGACAATTGTTCCTTAGCTTCATAAGCACTATATTGAAGAACAAAAGGAAAAAGCATACATAATGTGGCAACAGCAACAACAGTTGCCATAAAATCCTGCAAGGTTGATTTAGATTAATGAGGCACATAACTTTTTGCCCAAGGCTACTCAAAGTAAATATGGCTACAAACATGGCTAGTAGGGGAGAGAAAAAAATGTCAGGAATTTTTTTCTCTTACATGCAGGTTTGGTCTTATTTATTTGATTTGACTATCAGACGATAAAACTATTTCAGCAATAGCCGTTATATAGAAGAACAAAAAAGATTTGCACAGTTTGGTCATATGGAAACCAAAACAAAACACACCAAAAATCTCGTTTTTGGACAGAATATTTTACTCAAAAATGTTAACTATCATGTTGACCTCAGGTTGAAATGATAGATTGTAAAAACTCAAATTAAAATCCATAGATCTTTACTGTTGTGACAAATCAATCTATCTGAAATATCAATGTTTCAGGCTTTTCCATCAATCAAAAACATTCTGACTTCTGCACCTAGGAAATATAAACACTAAATAGCCAAGAAAACAGGTACACTTCATCAGCTATACATCATCTAACATAAAAGTCACTAAACCTGGAAAATGCATTTAAAAAGAAAAAAAAAAAAAAAGATAATGAAGAAGAAGAAGAGTGGACTACCTAAAATCAGACCATCCTGAGGCTTAGATATCATAGATAAGGCTGTCAGTCAGACTTAGACTGAAAGGTACAGACAATAGAAAAAAAAAACTCGCACATTAATATGTATAGCATCATGATGTGGCTTTTAATATTCCAAAGGGACTTCAGCAACTCCATGGGAAAAAAGCCAAGCAGAGGCTGGCTCTTGCAAATCCTCGCTGATGGACGCTGCCCCGCTGCCCTCAGCCAGCCCAGCCTTGCTCCGCCCTGGGGCTTGTCCTCTGCCTTGCTGAAGTCTTGCCACCATTGTGGAGCATCTCCAAGGGCTCGTCTGTGGCCCAGGGGACAGGTGGACAAGGGGGTGTCATTCCTAGCACCTTCCTCCTGCAGTACACCTGGGCAGCCCTGTCTCCCAACTCTGCAGCCAGATGTGAAGCTGGCAGATGTGGAAATACGCTTCCACCCAGACAACCCCTACTGCCTCCCTACATGTAGAGGCTGAAAGCAGCAAGTGGTTCCAGGACAGGCTGGCATCAATTTAACCATGGTGGGGGTTCTGGGCCTTTGACTTCTTGTCAGCACATCCTTGTGTAGGAATTCTGGGCTCCTCCACTTGCTGTTGAGGCATCTCCTCCCCACAAGGAGGACAAGTGAGGAAGAAGGCCTGCTCTTTTCTGAAGAGGGTAATATGCGTTGCAAGATGGGCAGAAGTGAAGTTCAGAATCAGGTGCACAGACCTTGTGGCTCCCCATGGGCTTGGAGGGTTATGTGCCAGCAAAGCCTCAACGAAAGGCCACTGAGAGCAGAAAGTATGTTTTCAGCACCAGCTTCCTAAGGATCTTGGGATCCATCAGCAGTTATGCTGCAGTTCGTCCTCAGCCCACAGGTGGAGCACAAACAGATGTGGCAGCTCAGAAAAGGTGAACACAGCACGCACAATTTTGCTCTTACTTTCTTTCTCACCCATTTGCATTAAAGCTCCTCTGCAAAATTCCCACAACGGGGATGATGTGGTGTGAGTCACAACCAAGAGAGAAATTTTGCAGGAAATCGCGAGAATGAGCTGGGGGGATCAGCAGCATGATCAACCCTCAGCTTGGACTATGTACTGTTGGGGAGGTTATTTCTGAGCGATCTCCATATCCATGCTCCAAAACAGTCTGAATGCTAATGGAATCTGTGTTTTGAGTGGAGAATGTTACTCATCCAAAATTTACAACGAAAAAAGCTAACGTTTTTCCACCCGATCACTCTAGACTACACTAACTTTAACAGTTATGGAGGAATCAGTTTGTCACAGAAGCACGCTATTTCTTAGTTTCTGTGGACTAGTTTATTGTTCTTCTGGAGAAGATATGCATGTTCTTAACTTCATGTGTTCCCACTTCTTGGAATAATTTTTAAGGCATTTCCCCCTCAGATCTTAGGATGATGTGGATTCTGCATTGAACAAAAATTTTTTTCCTTTTAAATGAGCCAGTTAATTTCCTTTATGTGCTGCAGTTGCATCCAATCACACACAATTTGCGTGAATACCGCTCCCAAGACATGCCTATTTCCAGTAAAAATATGGAGATAATTTTCATTTCCTTGATATGAACAGCTTTTTAAGTGAAGAAGCATGATAGATGATGTTTTGCAAGCTGAAACAAGCACTGTAAAATCTGTGGAAAGGGTTAGCTACAGTGGTGTAAGAAACGGATCACATTTAGAAGAAATCCCAGTAGAAAAAGAGTTGTGATTCTGAGTGACATTTCCAACAAACAATGAAAGAACAATAAGTTTTCCAGATATTCTCTTGGGTAGGGTTTTTAATTCACTGGTATTTCAGTAATAGGCAGATGGACTTTTCCTCCCCTCCTTCCTTCCTTCTTTCCTTCCTCCCTCCCTCCCACTCTTCCTCCCTCTCTCCCTCTCTCCCTCTCTCCCTCTCTCCCTCCCTTCTTCCCTCCCTTCCTTCCTGCAACACAGCATTGCCAAGCTGAAGTCCTGCACCAAAGCCTTTTGAATTCTGTCTTACACCAAACTGATGAATTTGCAAACTTTTAAAAGCTTTTACATCTACATACATTTTGTAATGCAGCATTTAAAATTCTCATCAGGGAGCCATTGTCAGTATTGTAGGGACATGGAATCATTTTAAAACCTGCCCATTGGGGAAGACAAGTACCACAGGCAGTGTGAGTAATAAAGGGATGAAATATAAAGGAGAGTAATTTCATATGGGGAACTCGTGGAGTTCACAACAGAGGACTAAAAGACTCAGTTGTGGTGGGTGAAGAGGAAGGTGGGTGAAGCCAAAGGACTTAAGGCCTCAGAATAGGATTTCTATAGATTTATCTAAAAATGGTAAATTACCAAATCAAGATAAACTAATTTAAGCAAGGTTTAAACCAGTTTACATATGCCTACATGAGGGATTTGCACAGCTACCACCAGATGGACTTAAAATAGTTTCAGTTGATAGCATTGTGGCTTTTGTAATGTAGGTGAGCGTAAGCACTTGCAAAAAGCAAGGTGAATGTGAGCACGTTAAATGCAGGCTACCCATTAATCTCAGAGGCAGTCTTCACACTGTACACCAGGTTACTGACAAAAAAGAGATTAAGCAGGAATACAGGTAATCAACTATTTTTGATTTCTTTTTAATTCTTGAAGCCCACTATTTGAAAAGTACAAAAATTCCTTCATAACAAAACAAGGAAGGAAATCCGTGTCAAGCCTGCCATCTCCTCCCACCCTTCCCAGTAGGTCGCGGTGGCCATGTTCCTTACAAGAACCAAGAAGCTGAGCAAGGGACCGAGGGCCCCTGAAGCATGGCTGAAGCTATGAAAGACAGGAGGGTACCCCTTCCCTGACAGAGCTGCAAGTTTCCCAGCTGATTCTGCCTTGATTCCTGGAAGTTTACCCAACCTAACTTCTAGAGCAGCTAATTAAATAAATCCCTTCGATTTGGACCTCTGAGACTTCTGCTATCAAAGCTGCCTTGTTGCTCTTTGCCCCCACCAGACCCTTCTGGAGACCTGCGCTCCCCCAGCAGTCTGCCCATTGCCGCTGCCCAGCTGGCCTTGCGCCCCTGGTGTTCCCATGTGCACAGAAATTGCAGGCAAGAAAATACATTTTCCCTCCCCGTATTTAATTACAGCTACAGATCTGTGAGTTTGGTGTCACTTTTTCAAGTGTTGAAGCCAAGGAGAATAAATATTAGTATTTCCAAATAATAATAATAAAAAAAAGAATATTTCTTACAAAAGTTTTTTTAAAAAACAATATGCAATCATAAAAAAAATTGGGGGGAAGTTTTGTTAAGGAATTCTTTAACAGTTGCTGTGGGCAAATTTTATTGCCAAGTCTGATTCCCTGCAGCATGAAAGCATGCATTAGATGTTAAGCACATGAGTTATCTCACCGGCTGTAACGCAACTGTCCTCATTCTGAAACTGAGTGCAGGTTCCAGAGCTCCACAGAGCAAGAGCCCGTTTGCAGTGCTCCTTCTCTGTGTGCTGCTATCGAGTGCACGTTCTGTGGAGGTCACCACACAGAGTCCTGTGCCCACAAATAAACTGCACTTTTGACAGTAACTATTTTTGCCTTGGAAATGCTGTGGCCACACAGATGCTAGAGAAGCAGGAGAGACAATATGGAACTGATCTGCCTAACAGCATATTGCCAGCACATTTTTAGGTGAAATGCATTGAGCCCTGGAAACAGCTAGTAGGCTTTCCCTGAAATAGCCAGGGCATCTTCCGTGCATGGCTTCGGCTGTGATCTGGAAGCAAATTCCAAGGAGCTTTGCAGCTCTCCTCTTATTTTTCTTCTTTGCAAATCCTGACTTATGTTCAGAGTGTTTTGCTCAGAAACATTCATGAAAAACATTCAAGTGTTTGTTTGTTTGTTTGTTTGTTTCATAGAGGGCAACAATTCACTTGATCAAAGATTAGGGAGAACCTCATCCATGCTGCTCTGCAACATTTTTAAACAATTGTGCACTGCAAGTTACAAGCTTCTTTTTTTGCAGACTGGATTTTCTAAACCAAAATCTCCACATCTTAGTTCCTATTAAGCCTCCATTTTGAGACCATACGGGTTGTTCCCTGTTTTAAGCAAAATGAATACTGGATCCTGCAAGCAAGACTTTGTAAGATCAGGTCTAATATGCGTCTTTATCATTAACAGCCACGTCATTGTGATTAAAATAAGTAACCTACAGAAAGATGGACTATCAGTTTGAATGATTCTGTCTGAACTCAATTAAGGGAGAAAAATATCAGAATTGATACCTAAGGCGTGTCAAGGGATGCATTTTTTAAATTATTGAAAGGCACATTACAATGCTGAGAACCACAGAGAAGCCATCTAGAATTTTTGATAAAGACTCCATAGCGTGTTATGTTTGTCATTTCTGTAGCACACTGAGCAGAAAAGGTACAGTGTGTATGGCTTATTCCATTAATCTGATAAGTTAATTAAATTATTTTAATTACTTTTATTGAAGTACTGTGTACACCTATGTCAGTATGTATATTATAAATAATAAATAATCATTATTAGACTTGGTTGAATTATTCATTGAGGATAAATTATCTGACAAATACAGGCTTCTTCTCTGCTTGTGACTTGTTCATGAGCAATCTTGTCTTCTCTGAATATATTCCTTCTTACATGTGGGGTTTTTTTGGATAATGATGAGTATTCGATCAAGGACTGCAAACTGCTCACCCAGATTGCCCCTGCTCTGGTTGCATGTGATCACCTGGGAGACGTGGACATGCCAGTTGTGGCAGCTTGGTTCTTGTTGCCTGGCCAGTGGGCTGGAAGAGGATTTGGACGGGGGAGTGGGTCTGGGCATTACAAAGGTGCAGAGGCACCACTCTCTGACTTCTGCCTTCACCGCTGCTTGCCAAGCTTGTCATCTGTGTTCCCAGCATGTCATGTACGGTCTCCGTGGTAAGCTAATAATGCGACAGGGATCATGAGCTGAACAGAACTAATGTATAATTAATAGCTCATGAAATCTCCAGCGACTGAATGAGGAGCCCCACCTGGGCACCAGAGGGATGAAATGAACAAGTGAGGCGGGACAGGGACTTATCATATGGATTCAGAGAGAAGGGGAGATAGCCTCCTGGAAGCACCCTGGATACTGAGGCTCTCCTAGGGCTAGAATGGGCACTCAGAAACTTCACAAACCTGCTGAACACATTGCCAGAGCCCATAAATACCTGGGGCTCAGTAGTGACCCAAAGCCCTAACCCTGTAAATAAGGGCAGGCAGAAGTTTGGAAGGAGGACATGAGGGTCCAGAGCTGAGAGATTGAGGGCACGTGGAACCTGGCATGTCCCTGTCAGCCGCTGTCTCCACTGGGATGCAGCACACACTAGTGGTGGTTCTGGCAGCAATCAGTCTAAAGCCATGCATGCAGGCTTGCCAGGGGACCTGGAGGGGACCCCAAAAGTGTGTAGCTTGGGGGTCTGCCACCAAGGCAGTGGCTGGGCCCGGGGCCAGCCTTGGGAAGGATGTCCCAGTGGTGGGCATTGCCTGGCCTGAGGCAGGCTGCAGGAGGATGTCCCACAGCTCTGGGCAGCCCCAGAGTGTCACAAAGACAAATGTTGGAAGGCGAACACTCGGCAGAGCAAAGAGTAACAATGAGCATTGCAGTTTTCTCGCAGATGCCTTTGTTTTGGTTGCTTGCATGGAAGCTCACAGTAAGAAAGGCTATTGTGCTGACAAAAATGCGTGTGAGCAAATGTTTACATAAAACAAACAGAGAAGGGAAGGAAAACAGCAAAGGGAAGGGTGCCCTGAAAGCAGCAGGGTTTTCAGGAGCACCATTTTTCATGTGTTGGCTTGCTCCTTCAAACAGACTGCCACCATTGAGGTGTGGTGGCCCTGTGCTCACTTCAGAGATGTGAAGTGTAGGTGGCACCAGGCACGGGGTCAGAAGTGTCTTGTGGTGGCAGCGCCAACCTACAGCTTATGGGATGCAGGGTATCTCCCTACATTCCCATCGTGCATCCCACAGCCCCTTAAATTAAAAAGAACAGCTCAAACCTTGCCTCTGATGTACATTCGGCACCGGATGCAGCAGAAGAGATTTGCCACCTTTTGTGCCAGCTCCAGATCACACAGGGCATGAGATGGGGAGCAGGGCACAGGTGAATCTGCCCACTCCCAGCGTGGTGGGTACCAAGCCCACGCAAGCCACGCTTTGCTGATGTTCCCTTTCATTGAAGATTAAGCCTCCATTTGTTTTCCAGCATTTGATGTTTCACTCCTAATGATCTCCAGGCTCGGCACCAAAGTTGTCTTCCTGACAGCGGGTGCCAAGTGTGATTACCCGCCTGGCTCCAGATCGCACCTCGTCACGGCTGCGCTGCAGCAGCCAGAGGCAGCTGCTGGCCCCCACGCTCGCCCCGCGCAAGCGCCCTATCGCTCGCTCTCTGGGCTGTTTCTTTTTTTTGGCTTAATATAACTGCACAAAGGCAACACTAAATAAGGAAAATATGCTTCCAGACAGACAAAAAGAAAGATGGCATGCTTGTATAATTAGTTACACATCTGACTTTTTTCAGCTTCTCGTCCTTTCAAACAGTCCGACATGACTTTGCAGTCAGGCATGAGGGAAGCTGAAATAGATGTAGAGTGATGAAATTGGTATTTTTTTTCCCATTAAAACAAATGACAGACCTTAGGTAACTCCTGAATCTTGGAATCCCTCTGTGACTGCTTTCTGCTGTGAGAGCAATTCATTAAAAGTTAATTAAAAGGTGAAGTTCAATATGCAGTTTCCTTTAGCTAATCCTCCTAAGGCAGCTTCATATGGCACTAATGTATCCATTTGTTGATGTTAGAAAACAAAAAGGCAAGATTGTCTAATTAAGAGGTTGGTGTTTACAAGAGAGAGGTTTTCTAATTGGCAACTTGGAGTCCAAATTAATCTTAATACTGCTCATTTAAGCATTCTCAATTGAACTTGGACTTTTCTCCAACAAGAGTTTGCAAAATGTGAATCATTTCCAGGGCCTTTCAGTACAACAGCATTCAGCCTCTTGTTCTTTCTGTGCCCAGACCCCTGCGGAGTCCCAGTTCTGCAGCCCCTTACTGCCTGAGCGGCTTCCCCTGGCTCTGGCGTGGCAGCTTCTTGTCACGGGTTCTGCCGGGCAGCCTCACTCCCAAAGGTGGGATTTCACCCGTCACTCAGCACGTTTTCACTCAAACATCCTAGTGTATGTTGTATTGCCACGTACGTCAGTGTTTTTCTGGTAACACATTTTAAATGCTTTGTGGAAATGATCACGGGCCATCTGATTATGTTAGCGCCAAGATTTTTCTTGTCTAATGAAAGACAAAGGCATAATAACTGTATTCCTATTAATTCTGACTTCTTTCAGAGATAGCTACAGACTTTCTGCCTTACAGTGGGAACACAGAAAAAGAAGAGAACATTGCCCCCACCCCCCAAAAAAAAAAATGAATTGACATTGCCCAGACACATTTATGAGAAAGGGCAAAAATAACCTAAGTTGCTATCAGTCAGGAAGTTTTAGCTACCCAGACTTTAATTTTGGTGACCATGCTGGTAACAGTATGTGGAAGAAATCTACAGGCTATCCCAAAAATAGCACTGCTATCTCAAGAGAAAGACAAATCTAAAATATAGGCTATCCAGGACAATTCACTCCTTTTTGAAAAAATGGAGGTACTAGCAATGACAAAACTTGATATGTTCAGCAAGGACTGTCACAGAGCTGAATTAAAACTGCACCTTGCCCAGAAAATAGAAGTGCTACCTAAGGGCTAAAGAAAGTGACATTTTATTTACAACATTTTGCATCAATTTTTGTTTCTGCAGTCATCACCGGTGACTCAGCCCTCCAGCGTGCCAGTGTTTGTCTCTGTGTACATGACAATCCGCTTCTCCTTTAAAAGAAGCCACGCAGGCAGAATGTTTTCCACGTTTATCACTTGTACCTCCTGCGGTAACCCTATGCTTGTCAATAAAATCTGAAGTTTAAAAAAATACCCCTCACCAACATGGCGCTTTTTCTGCGACATTTCCACCTCCTCTTGCTTCTTCCTCCCCCTTGGTTCGTTTACGTGGCTGGCCAACAATCGCCGAGAAAAGAGGGGAAGGAGGAAAAAGCAAGAAAGAGTTCTCATTTCTTTGCCAATCCATAGAGGCCCCCAAACACCAGTCTAAGCTGCTTGGACACTGCAGACATGTCGTGCCGAACTGGGAGCTGTGCGGTTGGAAAATATTCGCTGTTCACTAAAAAAACTGCATTGGGTACGCCCTTGCATTCAAGGTATGGAAGCTAAAAGTGCAAGCAGCCTTCCTCAATTCTAGGTTGCAAAATACACTGAAAAGGAAAAAAAAAAAAAAAAAGAAAAAAAGAGAGAGAGAAGAAAAGAAAAATACTCGCTTCACATACGGGAACGCCCAAGCCTTCCGGTTTGTCCTCAGCACGCAAACAGTAGATGAGCTTCAGTATTTCTGGGAGCTGGAATAGCATTCTGGGTATATTGAAATTAAGAGGTTTGGGCATGTTTGTGAGTCTGCTGAGTTACTTGCTGTATGTTTTCCTGGAGAGAAATGTGAAAGAGTTTTCCAGTTATAGCCCCCATACCTTTGCCGAGGATGGATGCCACAAATCAAGTGAATAATTAGTGACACTCTTAAGCGTCTAGCACTGTGCCCATTTATTTTCTTGGCACAGAATGTATTAGCTCTACGCTATTCATTTAGTTTGCATTTAGCAAGAGATAAATTTTAGTCGGAAGCTGTACTGAAAGACAATATATACTGTATGTTGGAGAAAAATCTATTTGCTCTAAGACCATAGCTTTCTCTAAAAAAAAAAAAAAAAAAACTCAGTAGAAATAGCATGGAGTTAATTTACATGAAAATCTAATTTTTGCATCGCTTTTGATTGTACAAATCTCCTAACTAAATGGCCTGCAGTGACCTTTTCAGGAATGCCGTGCTCAGAGCTAAATTCTCACCAAAAAATGCACATTTCCATGATCTCCTCATTTAGATAATAGCTCTGGGCCTTTTGCTATAAATGTGGAGTGAAGGGAGAGAAGAAAAGGGAAAGTTTTTCTTTCTGCACAAACGTTAATGAGACTTTTCAACTGTGCTGTAGAGTGGAGGAACTTAAGCCTCTTGAGGTGTTTCTATTTTTCAGGCTTTGAGCTCTTGCTGTGCCTTGCTCTCTCCATCCTGCCTCCCAAAGGCCTCCAACAACCCATGGCTTTGTCTCTCAGCATTTCTCAGCATAAGCTACACTACCAGGACCACTTTTTACATTCATATTTCAGCAGAAAAGCAAATAGAAGCGGAAACTGTTTGATGTATTTTAAGTAGAGAAGGCCAGTAAAATATTTTTTAATGGGGATACGAAGCCTTTCAGCCAACAGGATGCTGGTCCAGTTCCAGCACAGATGAAGAACAACTAAAAGTTGCTACCATCTAAAGGTTATTAAAACCTTTGTAAAGTGAGTAGCTGCCTAAGTACCATTCCCAGTGGCCACATCACAAAAACACACTAACAAGTATGTCTGTCTTCAGCTTCCCTCTTGCCGCTTTCTCAGTAAGAAAATAAGGAGCAAGCAGCCATGGGGATCAGCCATCCTTTCAGGAAGGCTATCAACACTCCTGGAGGCTTGTGTGCCAAGCTGAAGTCTGCCCAGAGACTTTATCACGTGCTGGTAGGTTAAATTGAATAAATATATTGATGTAAGTAGTCTTTCTCTCTTGCACGCCCTCTCTGACAAGTTAACAAGCATAAATCCATCAAAATACAGCTTTGGAAAGCCCAGCTCTAGGCTGTCCTTAGCTCACAGGAGAACAGCTAGGCTCATAGCAGGTAGGCATTCTGGTCTATCCCTGCATACAGCAGATGCATGTGTGAGCAGTGCCACATCCCGGCAGGGAGGGCACAGAGGCACAGCCACAGCCCGGGAGCTGCCGTGCAGAGATGTGCACAGAGCCCAGGGAGGAGACTATGGCACCCAGGGGAGCTGATTGACCCAGGGGACCTCTGCCTGCACAAGGACCCCAGCATCAGCCTACTCTTCTCTCCCTCAGCTAAAGCTTTGTGCACTGATGGAAATGTAGGCAGGATTTTTCCTTTCCAGGGTGCATGTTCAGCTGAATAAACGCTGTTTTACCCATGGATCTTTCTGTAGTGCAAAACAAGCGAGGAGGGAGGAAGCACGAAGCAGAAGTCTGATTCAGGAATATAGGAATACAAACTATATTTTCGTGCATACACACAGACTTGTTTGCTGAAAGTTTCCCATACATCAAATTAAAACAGATAAAGCAACGACACCATTTACCCCTAGGGAATACACTCAGCCTTTATTTAGCCACTGAAAATTTACTCCTGCTTGTCTGTATCGCTAACCTGCTTGGGTAGAGTGATGTTTTGATGCAAGAATACCCGTAGGGTTTCCAGAGAACATATCATAAGATTCACAGCTACAGACACATCCTCATAACAAAGCAAATTTGACTCGGACGGGAGCCTTATGCAGAGCTACTCAGCCTGCAGAAGACTGAGGGCATTAGCAGAAGAAAGCTTTAGCACCTCAAGAAGCTTGCTGCAAAAACACGAATACTTGCAGTCTTTGGGTACTTCTAGAGCTTGGAGAGCTAAGGATGACATTCTGTATTTTGGGACAGAACTCAGGTGCTTGCAGTCATACCTGATGCATTTAATTCTTTTATGAATAAGGCCCTAAGTCTGTCCATGTATTTGACATGGCAGTGAAGGCACTTTCCTGCCTCCCAGCGGTGTTTCAAAAACAAAACCTGAATGGCTGTGAGGCACACACTAGTCAAGGGGTCAAGCCTTGGACTCCATTTCTGCATAAGTTTCTTCGTGCAGCATACTATCTGTAAGCTCCAAGCCATAAAGGTCTGGCATTGGCTCTGTTCTCATGTGGTTATCAGGGTCTGAAACCTGCGAGCAAATAAACTCCAACCACATGAGTGGTCCTGGAGAGCTCAGAGTTGCTCCTACTGTGTTTGCACAATAGGACACACAATAAAGCTGCCTCAGTGCTGAGCGACCTGAGCAAGCATGACCTATAGAGGGACACACATGGCCAAGATGCTTTTAAGTTCTCCTTTTATTTGAGGTTTAGGATTGCTTTACAGTTCTCCTTTTCATAATGTAGAGTGAAACTTAAAAGTGGTCCCGACTTGTAATGAAAGCTGCACCAAATTTTAGCAAATAAAAAGCCACTTAAAGAAAAAAACACTACTGTCCTGGCTGGGAATTTTAATAGTGCAGCACTCACAGCCAGACTGCTTGTAACTTTTCTATTAAAATGTTAAATCGAGAGCATTAAACAGCTTCCAATTAAGGGGTATATTATCACCTCGATGCACAGGGAGTTTCACACGTAAATCCCTACGTATTAAGAAGAGAATATACCCTGTGGCTTTTTAAATAACAAATAAAAGTTAAAAGCGTTTTTGCAGGAGGTAGAAGAGCCATGGAAAGGCTTATATTTTAACACACTCAGAGCAGAAGAAAACTAATTTTTAAAACCGTATAGAAAAGGTATTTATTTTCATTTTTTTCCACTATTCCCAAATATTTCCACTGGGACCTACTTACTCAGATGAAAGTCTCAGTATTCCACAGGACTGGAAATACTGATTTTCGAATGCCTTTCATATGCACTCTGTGGAGGTGCTATTGGTCGTGTCTTTTTAAGACTGAGGGCACAATTCCCGTTTCCACAGTGCCTTCTCTATGAGTCAAAACTTATTTTTGTCTAAGGTAAAGGCAAGTCTGTTAATTAATTTGCGTTAATATTAGTAAATAGTCAGAGAGAGTTAAGAAAGCCCCCTAGCATCTCTCAGCTTCCTGAGGGCCTTTCTAAGTAAAATATGAAGAGCTGCACGCCTCCTAGCCTATACAGATTCTTACAACTTTCAGTGTAAGCTCAGGGAATAACGCACCCTTGGAAAAACCAGATGGCACTGACAAAGTTCATTATGACTGTTGTTCTGATCACTGCCATTAAAGCCGGGAACAGTCTGGATATGACTGTTCCCTATGGTCACGGTGACACCAGAGGTAAGTCAGTCAGCCACCTCACCTTTTGACCTGTGGGTGTATCTCTGCTGTGTCAAGGCAGGGAGGACACAACACACCAGTGAGAAGAATTTTCAGACAGCTTGCTTGTGGGTTTTGAAGTAGGGCCGCCATATGACAACATTTGGCTGGGTACGGACATGTGGTGCCCCCAGGTTTTCTTTCCACTCTTGACAGAAAGAAATGCTTGCCTATGCGAAGGATGCAGCACTGAGATGTCAGATAGGGCTTGCTGGTAGGAGGAAGACGCTGGCAGACTGCGGGCTGCCCCCTGCCTCCAGCTTCAGCTGTGTTGCTGCACAATGGGAGAGGAAGAAGCATGGCTCCTACTGCTGTAGTTGCTCTCCTCACTATCCCACGCTGCTCCCATAACCCTGCTCTGCTCTGGCTACCTTGATCTTGCAGAAATCAATAAGAAGGAGCTCCCAGGAGAATTTTTCCTGTAGCTCTGAAGCACCTCTTGCACACAGCCAGCCCAGAGTTATAAAGGCAGGAGGATGCATGCCTTCCGTGGCCTCCAGAAGGGCAAAAGGCAGAAGGAGCAGCCTCTCCTCCTCAAACTCCTTCCTCCCTAACAAGCACCCACAAAGGAGCTCCTGCATGGGCACATGTATTACAGAGCTGGCACCTCTTCCTCTGCTGTGCCCAAGGCAACATCCGTCCGGTCCTGCTTCCCTCCTTCGTGGGACCATTGTGTTAGAGATTGTTTCTATGTTCCACCAAACACAACTTATCATTCACGTGTCCCCTCCTCCTCCCCTCTCCTCTCCTCTCCTCCTTATGCTGTTTCTTTATTAAGTAAATTCTGGCTGTTTCCTGCGAGTTTAGGGTGGACTGTTGGTAAACCTGTTATTCATCACAGTAATTCATAGAATCTGGCATGTACCAGATGGACAGTATTCCATTGTTTAAAGTGAGCTCTGTCAATCTTTGCCATTGATATTAAACAAAAGTCAGGATTATTAAAGCATATGGGTACATGGCCTCATACACCAGTTAAGCCTTTGCTTTGAGAACGTGACTGCTGCTGTTGAGCATTCTGAAAATATATATGGTGTGCTACAGTACACAGGGAATCACAGATGTCAAGGGGAAATGATATGTGAAAGCAGTGTACATTTAAAAATGCAGCACTACTGTACCTTCTTAAAAGAAAAAGAAACTTTTCTCCTTCTCCCACCTTCCCCCTGTTGCCAGTTAAAATGAACTGTCAGAGCCTGGATAAAGATACAAACAGGATTGCATACCTTACCAAGCCTACAGTGACTCTTAGACTTTGATCTAATTCTATTTGCTGCTTTATGATGCATGAAGCTGTCAGATAAAGAGGTGTTCAAAAAAATCCACTCGAGCTGTCAGGGCTGACAAGACCTGTGATGGATTACAGAGAAAACAAAAGGGTTATCACCTTAACCACAAACATTTATATCTTTTTTTCATAAGGGTGCTTCAATCAACATGTAGTTACCAGGGTGCAGGTTGTTGTGAGCCTGTAGGAACACAGATCCAATGACACATGTTGAAACAGCATTTAAAAAGTACAACATGCATGCATTGGCACTAATATGCTGCTGACATGGTACAGTTGTGCTTACTTAGATCAAAGATAAGAACCCTATGGTTTTCTATATAAAAAGGATTTTTTCCTGACGAACAGATTTCCCCCTCCTTGCTCGTCTTTCAAAGATTAAACACAGTCATAACAATTTGAATGGGGTTTAACTCAAAAAAAGCCCAGTACTTAAATATGCCCATATGATTACTTACACAATAGAAACTTCAGCATAGAATAAAGAGCAGTTAGCATTTGGCTCATATAGAGGAAACACAAAAAAATTGCTCTCGCTCCTTTTTCAACATCAAAAAGCAATCTCATGGCCCATTCATCTACCACCTCTTCCCCCTCCCTTGCCAAAGTCTATCAATTCTTAAAAGGCCACTGCAACAAACAATATTGGACCTGAAATTTGTCAAGCAAAGCTAATATTCTAGCTCTAGCACTGCATCTTGGGCAGTTTAGGAAAGATAACACAAGAAAATGCATCAAGATTCTGACTCAAACTGATAATACAGGCATTTTGCCCGTTGTTTGCACTCGGGATCAAGACAGCTCATGTTCCCTTTTGGACAGTATGTCCATATGCTCAGAGTGACCAGAGGCTATGCTATAGGATGCTAGGCTCATGTTTAATTCTTCAGCGTTTTTTTTATCCCTCTGTTTAGTGATTGTGCTAATGCAGTTGACTTAACACTAGCCTTAATTGAATGGGTTAAAAAATGAATTAGACAGTTTATGGAGGACAGGTCCACTAGTAGCTACAGAACAAATTTATCTTTGTCCAGGAAACCGAGGAAGTTTCCAAAACACAGATTACTGGAACCTGGGGGAAAACATCACGAAAAAAGATTGTTCTGTGATCCCCTACTACCCCATCTTTTCCCTAAAAACATGTTACCAGCTACTGCCTAGGAGAGGATGTGGACTTAGGTGGAACTTTTGTCTGACCTGTTATATCTCTCTAGTTCTAAACAAGGGAAATTGCATTTTTGCCAGGATACATACCTCATATATATGATACATATCTTATACATATCATATACGTACATATGTATATAGCCTAGATGATGCTTTCCAAATTAGTACTAAGCCATGGAAGTTAATGCATACCGAAGCAGTTTAAATGTGAGACGTCGTCACACATCATCTTGGGTACAGGTGCCTGATGTATTGGGTGGGAGAAAAGGCCTCATTTTGCTTTTCAGTGCATCTCTGATATGAGAAAATTAATTGGTTTTGGACATTGGGATGACAGCAAAACCATTTTGAAATTTCCCAGATGGTGGATTGTGAAATTATAATCAGCATGCACAGGATTTTAGAAGATAGAAGGAAAAAAAAAAAAACAAACCAGAGAATCTTAATAATAATGTCAGATTCTGGGTTTATACACGAGTATTGCTCCACAGTGTAGAAACCCAGGCTATATCCCATATACACATCAGAGCAAGACAGGAGCAGGGAAAGATCTCAAGAGGAAGCATTTGGGGCATGAAGATCTGAGAGGAAACACTAACAGGACTGAAAAGAATTCTCTTGGACAAAAATGGACCACCTGGCAATCACAATAAATCACATCCATATTAAAGCTCTCCTTTTAATTGATTTCCCTGTAACACCCACTGCCTAAAGAGCAAGAAAAATAAAAATGTCCAAATATGTTGCTTACCAAACAAAATTTACAAGTCCTCTTCAAGTACACTGAGATTGGACACGATCTTAGTGAGCAGTCATTTCTTCAGTAATTGCAGAAAGATTTTAAGGCTGTTTCTCTTCCCAGCTCTACCTCTCTGGCACTACTCACCAAGCACTAGTAGACACAAGCATTACCGTCATTCATTTAACTATATTCTTATGCCATAGCCATCCAACAAACCAATAAAACTCCTTTTCAAAAAGTTGAAAGGCAAGCTGGTTCAGATAGGCCATTATTAGTATGCACAGAGTGTACATTCACAGGCAATAATACAGTGGGAATTCAGCTAGCATGAGCATAGGCTGATGTGAAGCATATGATATTACTTATGTAGGCATGAAAGCAATCTGCTTTAATATCAGACACTTTAGTGCAAAGAATGTCAGGGTTACCGAAGGTTAAAGACAGGCCAATGGATTTTTTTTGTTGTTTTCTTTTTTTTTTTTTTTAGCACAAACTGAAAAAATGTGGGACAACTCTCTCCATTTTCAGTTTTTTGGGGGCTCCTGAGTAAAATGGTAATAAACTATGCCAGTTAAAAACAACAGAAGTAAAAGCTGGAACACAGGATGTGCCACAAAGCACAATAAGCAGAAGAAAAGGCGAGTGTGAGAAGTGGTCAGCCCCAGTCTGCAATGCTTGGAAGAATTGCCCCAGCTCCAGTGATGCTGGCAGGCTCTGAGCCTCATCCCCTTGAGCCAGCACCTTCAGGGACCACTGGAGAGAGGCACACGTCCCCAGAGCCCAAACTGCCAGACCCTGATGCCTGGCCACACCACTGGACCAAGGAGTTGGTGAGCGCATGGAAGGCTGCAGGATCAGGATCCATCTGGCCCCTGGTCCCCACCAGCCCTCACTTGCACCCCATCATGAACAGCTGCTTCAGCACTTTGAACTTTCACTTTTCCTTTAATAAAATTAAAAACCAGGCACATAACCAAACTAAGAGCCTCCAAAATCTCAGGTGGGAAGCATTACTGAGAACAGAAGCCAGGCAGACTGTTTTTCAGGGGCTGATTGCTTTTTCAGAGTGGATTAGCATCTATTTTTTTTTTTCCCCAGCACTGGAATCCTTGGGTATCGGGGAGCCTAAGAAAAGGGGGAGCTCTCCTGCTGGCAGATAGGCAACCAAGATAGAGAAAAAAAAAAAAAAGAACACAAAATAAAGATGTTTCTCACATTTTTCTTAGAAACACAGTTCTGTTTCTATTTGATTCCATGTGTTACAGAAGATAAAAATTATATGTAATGAGAAATAATGCAAGGTATTATGAAACCATTCGCTTTCATAACCTCCTGTGAAGCCACTAAATCCCCTTTATATAGTGATAGCCTTCTCTCAGGCTGCTACCTGTCTGCTAGTCCTCACACAGGACTGTGCCTATAGTTGACAGTTTATGACACATGCAAAGAAAGAAAGAAAGAGAGAGAGAGAAAGAAAGAGAAAGAAGAGGGGAGCATGCAGTGAAAGGAAGACAGATGGGCCTATCAGTTATGTATATTGTGACCCACCTGCCAGTCACAGCCCCATGGGAATGTGGCATAATAAATACTGAGAAATGGAAAGTAGGAATTAAACTTCAAAAAAAAAATAAAATAAAGTAAAAAAAAACAAACCACCACCAACAACAACCAAACATATTGAACAAAGTAAATTGTCTGGAAGGGACAAGTGTAATAAAGACATTTTAGGAGCATATAAATCAAAATTTCAAAACGGGGTCTCAGCTCATGTGCAGCCAGTGGCAGGAGGGTGTAACTCGTGGATCTAGAGCATGATTGGCAGCACGCCTAGGTATGAGGGGGTTGCTTCAATAAATATTCATGATGGCAGCATGTATGCTCTAAGCTCACACCCTGCCCAGGCAAACCCAGCCCAGCTGAACTTCACCCCCACTCAGGAGCCTCTGCATGTTCTTGCACTACACTCGTTTGAGTTTCATTGTTTTTTTTTCTGTGTGTGTGTGCGCATGCGTGTGCAGATGTATGAGCCTGGGCCCTGCAGACCAGACCAGACTTCATCCTCCCAGCCCTATCTCATTACTTGCCCTTCCAGAGCTTTGCAATAAACTGAATTGTGAGAACTCCAGCCCATGATGACCATCTAATATAATCTCGCTGAGTGAAAATCCTTCTTGCTAAGGTCATGATTAATCAAAATCTGTTCTTTCTACGCTGAATTTGTCACACGACAAATCTTACTTCCCTTCTCAAATGACATGAAGATCAGAGGATCACCTCTTGTTTCTGTTGTGCATTTCTTTCACTCCACACCTAATAGTGTTTCTACAATGTCATGGAAATCCTATCCATCCTCACTCCAACCACATGCTTCCCTAGACCCTACAGTCTCCCTGGTAATTCTACATTGTGTGAGCATTTTCTACACAGACAATCCCAGCCTGCAAATAGACCTGTGGAAAAAAAGGTTTTTCCCTGGTTAAGGACTATTGTGCATTCAGAGATACCTGCATCTGCCCACCTCTTTCAAATAAAACCTCACATCAATCAATGAACATAACTCTTCCTTGCAAAACCCTATCACCTAATTTACAAGAAAGGATGTACAGTGGGAGAAAGACTGTATTTGCCTTTTCCCTTTCTGCTCTCCTTCTCTGACTCTGAATTCATGCATCCTCTGCTTCCTGACCCCCTTCCTGTCACTGAAGCCCTTCTCCCTCTCCTCCTTTCGGCTCTTGCCCATTCATTCATTCTTTCATCGGGGAGATATGCATATGAACTCCAGTCCTAATTCAAGGACCTCTTTCATGTAGCCTCTGTCTAAACAGCAAAAAAAACTCTATCTCACTTGATTTATTCTCTGACCTTTTCACGGCTTTTAACCTTAAGAATTCTTTGTCTCCATACCTCAGGCAGGGAGACAGGTCTGTGGGTGTTTAACTGTTTTTAACAACATGTGAACTGAGATAATTACCTAAAGAGAAAATACTAGCAGAAATAAACAAAGCCTTCCATAGGTAGAGACGTGGTTGGAGAATACTTTTGCCATTAGCAAGATCCAAATCACATGTGGGAGGGTTGGCTGGGGACTCACAGCATCTAATGGATCTGAGGAACCAGCAAACCAGGTGAAGTTCTTCAGTGTGGTGCTCCATCTGGGCCAGGATCACCTGCCTGAGCAGCAGCAGGAAAACCCACCTGTGGCGACCTCCTACTGAGGTTTCTTCATGATATCTAAGCCCCCACGTGGAAATAAATACCTACACTTGTTCCCATGCTTGTTCTTCATGTCTTTCTCTCTCCATAATCCTTGCTATTTATTATTTTGTCTAAGTAAGTGTTGTCTTAAATATTGTTAAAATAGGAATCTAAAATTTTGAGGGATTTCACAGATTCTTCACAAACCCTTGATCCAAAATCTGTAGAACGAAACCAGTCAAGTCAAATATATCTCTGAAATACTCACTCTAGCATATGCCCTACATGAATCATTGCATCATAGAATCATAGAATGGTTTGAGTTGGAAGGGACCTTAAAGATCATTTAGTTCCACCCCCCCTGCCATGGGCAGGGACACCTCCCACCAGACCAGGTTGCTCAGAGCCCCATCCAGCCTGGCCTTGAACACTGCCAGGGAGGGGGCAGCCACAGCCTCTCTGGGCAGCCTGTGCCAGTGTCTCACCACCCTCACAGGAAAGAATTTCTTCCTCATATCTAGCCTAAATCTCCCCTCTTCCAGTTTGTGGCCATTACCCCTTGTTCTGTCACTACATGCCCTTCTAAAAAGTCCCTCCCCAGCTCTCCTGTAGGCTCCTTCAGGTCCTGGAAGGTGGCTATCATGTCCCCTGGAGTCTTCTCTTCTCCAGGCTGAACAACCCCAGCTCTCTCAGCCTGCCTTCATAGGGGTGGTGCTCCAGCCCTCTGATCGTCTTTGTGGTCCTCCTCTGGACCCAATCCAACATCTTGATGTCCTTCTTGTGTTGGGGGCCCCAGAACTGTGAAGATGGTCCCTACTTTCAATACTGCACTGGGGTCCTGATTTTGTCATGTCACTTAAACATTTAGATTGGGCTAGCTGGCTTTTGAGGACAGTCCCTCCACCGCCCTCCACCACTAAACACAAAGACCTAAACACCAACGGTTCCATATAAATGATGGTGTTTAATACATACAAAATCTGAGAGTCAAATACATCCAACAGCAAATACATGAGGTAACCACTGGAAGTACTTTCCCCTACAAAAATAGTTATTCAAACCTCACTTAAATCAATAGTCTTGGAGAAGATGGAGAGAGCTACATATGGAAATTGGGGAATTTTACTGGAAAATGTTTGCTGTAGCATGAATATAAAGGGCACACAAATCTCTGAACACTGTAAACAATTAACATGATCCAATATATGGGAAACTTGAGGTGTATTTTCTAGTAAGATAGAAACACAGTATCAGTTGGAAGCATTGAGTCTGTGGAACTGATTTGCAAAGGAATTAAAATACATGTGTAAAGGTGTGGAAGCAACCTCTCCTTTTGTAAAGGACAAAATTAAAAGATTGATGATTTTCTGTGCACAGCACTCAGGTTCTAGGATTGAAAGTGGTGGGTTGCACTGTATCTCTTCAAAACGTGAAGATCCATTCAATTCAATCCATACAATTTCTTTTGTAATGTGCTTTGAGAGTAAGGAGATGCAAGTATTGCTATGCTCATCACCAACTTGTGACTCTCCACCATTTCATGTAGTCTGTGAATTATAAATTCTCTTTGCTTGATTTCTTTGCTTGATCTTTTGTACATAATTAGGCAGTGCAACAGGAAGTGAGACCTCCTCATCTTGTGTCAGCTGACAGAGACAGTGTGCACTCCCATCTTCACCTTGCCTCATAGTAAGTCTTTCTTGATCAGTCACTTCAGTGTGTGTCAGCTATGCCAATGTGTCTCTGATGAGACAGGCAGATTATTGCATCTAGGGAAAAGACGGCCCATAAAAAATACTCACCAGTGCTCCACAAGCCAATGGTTTCCCTATTGAAGCAGAGTGATTTACGGGTGATGTGTGCAGCCTGGAAGATTAATCTAAGTATCAGCCTGACAGTTTTCACACTGGATAAGAATAAAATTGATGGATGAAAAAATGTAAAAATATGTGCTGCATGTTTAATATATTTTCAATCTTTCCAAAAATATACCTGGGAAATCAATATGCTCCTTCCTTGGAAGAAAAATATGATTTGATCCTTCTCTAAAATACTTGTACTGCAAACAGACAGCAAGATGGACACCAAGGATGCATAACTAAATTAATATAGTCACTGGGGTCTAAAGGACTAACGCAGTCACATCTAATCCCACATTATCCATAAAGATTCTACAGTTAAATCCTGATGGTCAGGTGACAGTAAAAGGCTTGATCCTCCAAAGATATTACAAAACAAAGTCTTAGGACTTAGGAAATAAAGGGAGAGAGGAGAGGAAGGGCAGGGAAGGGTACAGAAGCTGAATGGCAAGGGAGAGGAGAGGAGAGGAGAGGCGAGGGGGGGAGACGAGCGAGGTCACAACGCGG
>VXAV01011974.1:48304-59369 GCA_013399715.1 Alectura lathami
GAAACGGTTTCACTGAAGAAGGGTGAAACTAACAGAGAACCAGGAAAGAACATTTATAGTGCTAATACAGCAGTAGGCTAACACAGTAAACCTAGTGACAGCACAGACTGAAGATGAAAAAGTACAACACAATAGATTTTTGGACAGATAAGTCATTCTGTCATACCTGTGCTTCATTTTCAGGAAACAAGAGGAAAAGACAATACTTCAGACTGCTCTCGAAACTGTAGTCCGTGCAGTCTCTGCTTCACAGAGCAAGACTTCCTTGTGCGGGTCCTCACCCAGCCACTGAAGAGCATAGATTCATACAGAGGCTAGCCCATCATGCTATGTCCATCCTCCACATCATCCCACTCAGAATCAAGCCCAGTTTGGCTCTGTTCACACCAGCAGCTGAGAGGCCACTCACGAAGTCTTTGAAGGGTGTATAGATGGCCGGTTGTAAAACAGGCATGTCTGGAATGTGTTTTTTGAAGTACAGGGATTCTGTAGAGATACATCTGGTAGCACAGCTTCGTGCTACTCGGGCCTGAAATCACTCACCAACTTGCCTCTACCATCGTAATGATGTTACTGAGGTGGGAAGCAAGGTGAGAGGTAGCCAGTGTATCCCATGTTCATGGTCACTGTCAAGCCCACTTTTTCGTGATAGTACAGATACAGTCTTCATGATTCTCAAGCAAAAGATCCACTGGGCAAAAAGAGACTGGGGTCTTTTTGTGGGTTGCTTGTTTCTTTGTTTCTACAAAGGTAATTCTTCATTTTACACTTCTGGAAAGCAGAGTGGACAAGTCACAGTCCACCATAAGAACTAGGGCAAGGCAAAGCACGTTCCCCATTGCAAAGACATGGTTAGGTTGGGACAGCAGTGGCTCAGAAAGCAGAAATATTTAGACAGACTTTTGCATGTTATTTAATTGTTTGTACTATTTTTGCAAAGATAATGAAGAGATAAGAAAATGCGCTTGAAAGGTAATAAATACTGTGTGAAAGTTAATAATTTTTCCATGGAAGAAACCTGAAAAACTATGAAAAATATTATTAAAAACGCTTCTAGAAGAAACATGCTAGTTATATTTCTGTCATTTGGGCAATATTCAACACTTAGGTTGACCAGGTCATTCATAATTTTATTTCTCCTCTCTCCCCTTTTTCTTCTTCCTATTTTCTCCCTTCCATTAATTACGCACAGAGAAAGCAAGAGTTAAAAGATATTGAGCAGCTAAGGGAAACACTGAACACTTTTTGTTTCATTGAAAAGGGCAGTAAGAAAGCCTCATTCTCATATTTCATCATAATTTCTGCCCTCTTTTGAGGCCTGATTTTGCAACAAACTTAACATGCACTGAGTTTAAACTGCTTTTCCTTGACTCAGGAGCCCCAGGAAAGAACCAGGTGCTGTTCTGTAGAGAAAACTCATCAAAACCAAGACAACTCTTTTCACTGCATCAGGGCAGAACTTGCAATGTTTTCTCAGCCTAATCCCTTATGTGTGAAATAGCATCCCTCATTTTGATAAATTTCTTTACCTTCCTCCTTCACTTCTTTCCAGTGTTCATAAGCAAGCTAATAATAATCTTTTTCAAGCTTCAGGGACCCAGGTTTTTTTCCGTCCTTGAATATCTAAGTTAGTTTTTTTCTCCTATATCCACTGTTTTTGTCTCCACTGCCATTTCTATGTTGCCTCTGCCCCACAAAACTCAGAGTCCTATGCAGCTTGTTGAGTTGCGTTTTGCTACTGATCCATGCCACTTCTTGGTGGCTGGACCATGAAAACTCATAAGGCCCTAGAGATTCACTCAGATATTACATAGATCCAAAAGCATCCTGTGTACTTAAAAGAAACTCATTGAGATCATATGTGGTGCCTGTTATTAATATGGTTGTCCTAAAAGATTGCTATAATTAGCAATGATAACATCATTTTTTCCCCCATTTCCCCAGCATGCTTACTTTGTGCATTTAGCAATTGTTTGCCTCAGCTGACTCTGTTGGCTGCAGGCTTCCCTTCTTTAGATTCAGCAAAAGGAGTATTAAAAGAAACAGTAGTAGCAGAGCTAAAGGGGAAGGAAAACAGGCCACAGACAGCAAGTAAAAGACAGCATGTAAAGAAATACACAGGAGAGGAGACCTGCAGCAATGTGCAGTATGGTCAAGGTTTCTGCAAAAACAGAAGTTCTGCTATTCTGTAAACAAGTAACTCTGCAACAAAATATATGCGATTCAGGCAACTGGCTGGTTTGAAATTCACCCCAGTCTAGCTGGCACATTTCTTTTAACAGATACTACACTATCCGTGCACACCACCAGCACAATGCACACAGGTGACTACAGCAATGCCCACGGGGTGAGCAAAGGGCCTGCAGCAGGCTTTGTGTTCCCTGAGCACCCAGAGGGGTGAGCAGCAGGCAAGCAGTGACACCAGCCCAGGTTTGCTGGGTTTTGTGCAGCCAGATCAGCGCGATGAGAGCTGCAGCTGTCTGCTCCTTCCCCACCCAGCAAAGCTCCCTCAGCTCACAGCTTATAGAGTATGACAGAAGTATGCGTTAAATCTCTAGCTGAAGGATTAAAGCTTTACAAACCTTTTAAAATCAGCCAGACGGCTGTAGCACTCATTAAAGCTTTTACGTCATTTCAAGCCTGGGTGCTCCCCAAAACTGGACTAGCAATAATAAGCATGAAGGAAACCTCTTAATCTAGCTGTAATAGAGGGGAAGCCTGTTCTGACTGCAGAGATTACTGGCATTACCTCAAAAAGCACAGGAGAAACGTAACGGGAAGTTTGCAGCAGCTTGCACGAGTCAGGTACTGAGGCAATTGCTATGTCCTGTACTGCACACCAGGGAAATCACAGAAAGGGCTCTGGGCTTGTAAAGCTGGGCTGGTTTCCTGGTACAAAAACAAATGCAGCACTTCAGCTGCAGCTAGCACTGTACCCAGGAACCTACAGACTGGTTTCACTGCACCTCCTCCAAACACTCCCTCCCTGCGGACCTGGCCCACACCCACGCAAATTGCTAAATAGGTTCTTCTAGCAACTTTTATTGGCTTGGTCTGTGTGCCAGGACCTACTGACTTGTCACAGTCAGAGCCGCTTAACGCACAGCTTAACCTAAGTTCTGTCCATAATGCCCGGCACGGTGGCCCTGGCAGGCCTGCAAGGCATCACACGTAGTGTGGGGCTGCCACAGGTCCACTTTCTTTCCATTGAAAGTCGGGAATCCCAAACACAGTAACCGATACCAGCACAACATGTCGAATATGCTGGTCCCTTTGCCCTCTTCCCAGCTCTCCTGAACGTGCTCTGACAGCGGGGAGTTTGTTGCTGCTATTTTGCCAAACTCATCCTTGGAGGGTGGGGAGGTTGCCCTGGGACTTGGTCCTGCTCCTGCCTGTGGCATTAGCCAGGGGCACCTATCCATGGCACACTCACGCATGTCAGCTCCCTGACTTTTCTGGAGCACTGCCTCCTTTTCACCATCCTTCACCTGGTCTTTGTTTTACTTCCATGGCTGTCCTGTTGTTACCTAGTGTCACGCATCTCCCCTAATTTCCAGGACTGCTACTTTAATTCCTCTCCTCGGGCAGCTCGCTGGACATTTCCTCCTTGGTCCACAAGTACAGACCTTGCTTATTCTGTCCTCAAGGTGGGAAGAAACCAGTCCAGGTTTTCAAGCCAGGTGCTTGGCTGGGGGCACCTTTTGCTGCCTAGTCTGCTGTGAAAAGATCACATCTTGTACCCATTGCTTATCTTCTGCCTGGTAGCAAGATTGATTTTAAAATGTATGGAGTAAAAATAAATATTTGGTTTTGTCTTAATTACATTCAAATGACTCAAAATTTTCTTCTTCTCAATCAACATGTTTTCAGTTTAATTTGAAATTAGCACAAGCTGTATTTAGCCCTAAATATGATACATGCAAACAGTAAAATTTAATTAAAATACTCCTTAAGCAAGTGCACACTTGCTGCTGTTCTCAAGTCAAATGGGTGACATTAAAGAAGCTGCTGTCTAAGCACCAAAACCCAGCTGCTGTTGAAGCAGTAAACCAGTTCTTGGCAGGGCTAGTCTGTTCTGCAGGTGCCAAGAGGAGAGTTTCTTCAATTCAGCTTACTTCAGCGTCAGTTCCAAATAACTGGCTCCTGCAATTGCGGGAAATGATGGCGAGCCAAAAACCTGGAAAGATTGTTTTCCAGTTGAAGAGTGTGGAAGAGTGTGAACTATTGTTTTTAAAATCTTAAAGTCCAGAGATTACCATAAAAAACATAGTTCAAAAGTTTGAAAAGCAAAATTTGCTGGCTATGGTGACTGTTTTCCTCTTTAAAGAGAAATGTTTCATTTGCCATAGTATGATATAACCGTCAGATACCTTGACCACCACACCCTGAATGGTGATCCCTAACACAGTTTTCATCCTCTCTTGTAGCACTTCCATCTCCTTGTTTATGGACACTTGTGCAGGGTAGGGTGTTCTTCCCACAATTTCTCTGACAAGCATGTCCCACATAATGCTCCCATTTCTGATTGAGGACCTTTTGGCTTACACCTCCAGTGGTGCAGAATCCACCCCAATAATTCCTGGTGTCATGGTCCCTCCATGGTCCAGACCTGGCTCTCTCCTGGCTCATGCACCTGGAAGACCTGCACATGGTCACCGCTCCCAAGATTGGCCCTCAGAGGTCTCCAGGGCTCTTCCTAAGAACAAATCGTGGTGTGTGATGTGTAGGGTGATTTTGATCAGATATCACAAATAGAGAAATTCCTCTGGATCCAATACTTAATGAGAATAACAATGCAGCCTGTGGCTTTATGGTATCTGAAGTAAGGCCAGAACATGGGGTTGAAAGCCTGAGCTGGACTATGATACACCAGATTTGAGGAGACAGAGATAATTTTGTAAGACTAAGTTTGTCCTGAAAAAGAACTTGTGGTTTTATTTCTCATAATTTTATGGGGAAAATATTATTTTTGCTCATTATTTATACTTTCATTGAAAAAAAAAAATGAAAATCAATTTAATGTAGATGTTAAATGCTTTCCTGTCAGTAAGACATTTAGAATTTTCAGGATTTTGTTTCAAGGAAAACCTGAACTTTTTTTTTTTTAACTGAAATACACATAAAAAATTATATGTTCAGAAAAGCATTTAATAACAAGCGCAATCAGAAAATATTTTCTTGTAACACCTCATCTTTAAATCCTCTTAATACTTGCAGGACTTCTGTAGTGTAGCTAACATGCCAGGATATCAAATTATGGAACTCTCAGTAAAGAAAATATAGTTCAGAGGTTGTTGCAAGTAATTACTGATGCTGTTAAAACAGCAAATTAATTCACACTATGAAATAATTATCTTCTGTGTCACTGGCAGCTGTCTTTGACTTTATGCTACTACCATTATTATTACTCTCATCCATCTGAACTCTTTGACTGAGTTTGACTTCTTAGGAGCATCATTCCATGTTCCTAAAATTGCATCACTAAGTGAATCCCCGAGCAATGAATGACACTTGCTCATATAAATCCCAGTGTTGTCAGTTCTTGAGAGCTTACTCCAAATCTCCTGACAGCGCTTTTCTTAAAGCTTCAGTTCCAGGAATCAGTTACTTACATGGAAATTTCAGCTTTAATTTCAAGAAAGGAAGCTTCTCACCCTCGGGACTGTATGGAAAATCTTGAATGAAAAATAAAAGAGGCTTAGATGTCATAGGGAAAATAAAAATGTCTGCAAATGATTTGTCTTTAAAATCACATTATTTAAAGTCTCTTGATTTTCGAGTCTTGGTAAGTGACATCTGGAAGGACATTTATGCTGGGAGCTGTTGGTCACTCTCTTGCAAGATATTCCATGTCTTCTGTTCAAGGGATTGCTATGAATAACACACCTATTTTTACATTTGCAAAATTTCTATCAATGCCCTACGGCATTTAGTAACCAAAACCAGAAGTTATACCCACCACATTTTGTTCCATAACAGTCTTGCTTTTATTATTTCTGGAGTCAGCAATGTAAACTGAAACTTCTCTCCTTCTAAAAAACATTCAGTCTCTAATACCAATTGAGTTTTCTGTTCTCCTACTTCTGTGAATCATCTACACAGCAACATGTTGTATTTGAGCATGAAAGTTCAATAGACAGGCAGAAATGTCCCAGGACATTAACTTGTAAGCCGACAAGGACTCATTTTTCCCTTAAGTTTTTCTTATTTTTCCCAAATCATTCTCACTGCATGTGCTGCAGACAAGTACTTTTAGAGCCTTATCAGTCTTGGAAGTGCTCAAGATATCTGTGAATTGCAAGCTTTTCTTTTAGGAAAAAAAGTCCCCCTCTGTTCAAAAATGCAATTAAATAAAAAAGAAAATATTTATTGATTCCCCTAACAGTAATACTGTACAGGAAACAACCATTTATTTAGAAGAAATCAGAAGTCCAACCTGAGAGACGTTTAGCTTCCAGGTGTCAGTTTATCATTTACCGAAACAAAATTTCCCTTTTCAAATATTGTCCTTCTGCATTATACACTTTTAATGGTTTAAATTATTAGACTTCTGCCCAGCACTGCAAATATGGATGTGTCTTGAATGCCAACATATTCAGACATCTACATCAGCAATAAAATTTGAATTCATACTCCTTAAAACTAGGCTGCATAATTTGAATTTGTATTCACCTTCCATCCTCGATCTAGTGCACAATTTACCATGCATATCTGAAAGTAAAATGTAAATCCAAAACAGATTTCAGGCTGCTTAGAGGTTTTAAGATCTGCTAGCACTAGTTTAGACAACAACAAATAGTTTTCTGCTCCTTTTTACCATATGAACCACATTCTGGACAGAGCTGAGTTCACTGGAAGAGAAAAACCCTTGTGACTTCCTACCTATATTTCTTGCCTCTTGTGAGCTTCTTGAAATCATGTATTAAACAAACAAAAACAAATGTGACTTCAGAAACTCCTACAATTTTGTGTTTATTTTCCATTTCAAAGCTCTATGATTTCATTTTTATTCCAACAGGAAATCTCTCCTGCATTTGTGTACATTACTTTGTCCTTACTGAATTGCTCAATTTCACCCTAGAAAATATCATTTTCACCATCACTTTTCTAGTTAAGTCATCAAAGTCAAAGTAGCAGTATTGTTACTAAGACCCAAAAAATATCAGTTACCACTTCTGGTCCAGTGCCCCCTTGACAGATCCATTAGAGGAATGAGCTAGCAACACAGCATTTTTCTGAAGCCTTTTCTAAGGCTAGTATTTAACACTCTCTGCACTGATGTTTTCCACAACAAAAATCAGAGTGAAGCTCTCAGCTCATGTAAACTAACAGTACTATTGCCAGATCTGACTACAGATCCATCTGAAGATCTGTTCCTCTTTTATTTGAAGTTCCTTATAAGACTGCTCTGTATATCATTAACTATGCTACTTTATGCAGTGCCGTTCATAACACCAAAGAAAGACAGCAAAGCAATACCAAAAGTCATCCTGTTACCACATGGGATGAGTCACCACCTGTAAACTTTTAATGTGGCCAATGTATCTTCATATCTGAACAATCTAAATTAGCTGCTTTTTAACGATCAGTAAGTCAAAGTCTCACAGTAAACTTTCCAGCCTTTGCTACTCATTTTTCCCCAGCAGAAGAAAATGATTAAGAGATCAGTGTGCCAGAGGATCAAATGTGGCAAGACATTCAGCAAGCAGCCCTGCTGGGTTGGGCAGAGAGCTCCCACCCTGGCTGGTGAACAGTTTTCCATCTTCTGCCCTGGCCTGCTTAGTCCCTGCTCTCCTAAGCTCCAAGACACCTGTGCCAATGCATTTGCTATGCAAATGCTTTAAGATACACCAGGCAGCCCATGAATGTAGACGTGCCAACGTGGCCATGGCCACCTTGTCACAAGCCTGCAGTGTTCATAGCACTGCCTGCTGACCACAGCATAAGGGATGGTCACTCCCTCACACACCTGGCTCTTGCGTAGCAGCTTTCTCCTCCCTTTCTGCAGTCAAGTGGAGACAGGACAGGTTTAGGCTTTGAATATCCATTCATGCTTTCTTCCTGAGGTTTGGGAGGGTCATGACACTGTGTAGAGTATAGCCTATTTTCCTCACTTTATGCTGGATGTGGTTAATTAGTTCCTTGCCAGGATGCCTCACTTGGCATAGATCAGTGCTGGACTGGTTAAGCGATTCCCTTGCCTTCTAAAATGCAATGGCTAGTATTAGATTAGTTTGGCCCAAAAACTTAATTCTGCTTGTGTTCCCACCATCACAGTTACCCTTAGTGAATGCATATAGACAGAACAATTGAGAGCTTCAGAGATGCTTTGGGGAAATAGCCACAAAACTCTTTTTTTTTTTTTCAGTCTGAAATCCATAGGTTCATCCACAGATCACTCTGAAATCTCATCCAGCAAGTGAGAAAAACAATTCAATACAATGTTCGTGTTTGCAAGCAAAAGTTTACAACTGCAACAGTACCATAATTTCTTAGCATTGCCTCTTTTCCATCAAGCATACCACAATTTGTGGTCACATTTTCTTTAGAAGAAAATAACTAAAACTGATTTAAAGTTGCCTTTTAGCATGAAACATAAAAACAACTATTATGTTATTTTCAAATAAATTTATTTTCCACACAGAATCTGAGATGGACCTTTTCTCCATCTACCAAGGGAATTTCTTCATAAAGCTTAAAATTAACTTAAGAAAGATTCCTAAACTCATGAGACAATTTAATCAAAAAAGGAAATACCTGCATGTTTACATTAAGTATAAATATTTATCAAAAACACCAACTGGGCAAGTATTAATTATGGATCTTGAAGGACTGGAGAACAAAAGATTTAGGCTACCACACAGAAGAAAAACATTTGGAGAAAAGCTAGCCCAGGCTCTCAAGGGGTAATACACAATCTGTTATTGGTCCAAAAGCTGTGAGAAATGCGCTTGTCATTTTGTCATATGTAATTTGACAGAAAGGTCAGAGGAAGAATTTATGGGAACACTACATTCATTAATGTGTGCCACACAGAAAAAGTGATCAATCATACCACAACCCACTGCAAACTCCTGAACTCTGTTTTCTTCTTCTGGTTCAAATCACAAAGTCTTACGTAATGCAGCACTTTCCCATCTTCATCATTTGAAGTAAAGTGGCAAAATCAAATCCAAAGATCCCAACCAGCATTTTGATGACATTCTTAATCCAAAAGAATACATTTTCTTTCTATTTTTCCCTGAACCATGATGTATTACCACTTTCAAAAGGTCATTTCAACTGACATTTGTGAGTACAGGAGAAAGGCTTGTTCTTTTGTAAAACATTGCAGACTTTTGATTATTATTTCCTCCTTATTATTAACACCTTTCAGTGTTTTTGTTGAAGACTGAATCACCAAGCTAGCTACATTTTCCTCTCAACTCTTATCCCAGCACTTTTTCAGCAGTGGCCCTGGTGTTAGAAGTTGCAAATGTCTGATGCACAGATGAGCTGGAAGTCATCTTATGCTGATAATCCTGATGGCCTGTCACCAGCCAAGGAGACTCCTGATGCTGGGACTTTGTGAAGAGCAAAGAGAATGAGCTTTTACCCAAGAAGAAGAGTGATGACACAAGTGTTCCTTTCCTGAGTTCATCTACTTGGGAAGCAGCCATTTCTGAGGGAGAAGCTAAGAGAGGGTTCCTGGCTGCTAGGAAAGTAAACGCATCAGTTTTAAAGCCTCTGAACAAATAGACCTGCCATAGGCATGGTAAAAATTACCTTCAGCAAAAAGAAACCATATTTTTAAAGTTTCCAAGTGGCTAAGGAACATACTAATATTTGCTGTTAAACATTTTTTTCCTCTAACATTTAGACAATTAATACAAAAATGTAGAAACTTGGTTCACAGCTGCCTATGGCACTCAGCATGAGAAAGCAGGGGCTTTTTAGCCACACCAGCCCACAGTTCAGAAATACCAAATGCAATTGACTCATTATGCAAGATGCACAGTCAATGACACGTGCTTATCCGGCAGACTTTTGGACTATCTGGCCAAGATGCAGTCCCTACCAAAGAAGGCTTCCTTCAGGCTTGTACAGGAGACTGTGAACTCCAGTAACTGCTATGACACAAACCAAGGCAGTGTGTCTCACTGCTCTGCATTTTGAGAGAGTTATAATAAAAATGTGAGCTTGGGAAGAGAGGTGTGCAGGAACAGAAACCTTTTTTCTTTCCCACCTTTGATGCCGTGCTTCAAGCAGTGAAGAAAGGAGCAGACGGAGCAGCTGTGTCTAACACAGTACTTTGTCTCTCCCACAAAGTCTGCTGCACTGGGGAGCTCACAGTCTCTCTCGTTTCTCAGGGGAGCATAATTCTATCTGGCCAATCAGTCTGTAAGGAGATCACAGTGACATTTGGTCACTGACATGCATATGGAGGATGAATATCTCAAACCAGATTTATAAATACAGAACTTTAAAAAAAATCTATGCCATTGGAAGTAGCTTCAGTGGATAGGTCAGAAGGAGATAGGACTATATCAAGTATAACCCTTGAGTGAATAAAAGCCTTACCATAAGACATTTTAGATAGACGAGTAAGGAAGAAACTATCAGAGATGCCAAAGCTTCAGAAGAGGGCTTGTGTTTTGAATCATTGTAGACTGAAGCAGTACAAAAATACATAGCTCACCTTCAAGAGGAAAAAGAAAGGACGATTAATGTGGGCAATGGGCCCAGGATTTGAAAAAGGCTATTTACCAACATTGCAAGATATGATGAAAAAGAAGAGTTCAGCATAAGATGGGAAGTGAAAAAAAATGGGAGCAAGGGGCTTCACTCATCAGCAAATGGGCCAGGAATGCCAGCTAAGGAGCAGCTCTGCTGGAAAGGACTGAGGGACCTGGTAGACAGCAAAGTCAGCTGTGTCTGCAGTGCTCCTTGGCAGACTTGAACAGAGGCAGGGCCCACAGATCAAGGAAGGAATTGCTCCTCTCTGTGGAGCACTCATTATACCACATCTACATACCACATCCAGCTTTGGGGCCCCGAGCACAGGACAGCCCTGGACAAACTGGAG
>VXAV01011975.1:845-11886 GCA_013399715.1 Alectura lathami
CCCACCACTGTACCTTTACACTCCCTGTTGTATTAACAGTATCTCAGCCTGGTTTTCAAAGAGAAAAGGGTCAAGAAGCTGCAAGGTGGACTCCCTCTCACTCAGTTGTCAGGAAATATAAACTAATTCTCATTACACAAATGAGAATGATGTTGATGCGTTCAGGTTTTGACACTAGACTATTTTTTCTAATAATAATTTTAATTGCCTGAGGTCAGTTCTTATATCACTACAAGTATTTTATGTTTAATTATGTTTATTCATGTTTCCTAGTTACCTATCTTTGCTATTTTTTCACATTAAAGGACTGGAAAGTTCATTGAAATAAACTTTTCCAACTCAAGAAATGCGAAGAATTGCAGTGAGTTATAAACACAATTGGAGGTTGCAGGCGTATTGCGTTTGCAAGACGATGACTGGGCTGTGACGCCACTCTGATGATTCAGCGCTCGCAGAGCACGCGGCGGAGCAGCTCATGACCCCACTAATGCCAAGGGGACTCACGAGCCCTCAGCATTCCCCAGGACCGAGCCCAGGGTGGGCACCCTGGGGCTGGGGTCCCCATGCACCCTGCAGCCTTCCGGGTTGCCCCACGTCCAGCCCCGAGGCTGTGCTCTGCTGGGCGGACAGGCTCTCACAGCCCAGAGCACGGGGCTGCTGACATCGAGAGCAATTCCTCCTCTGGAGAACAACATCTGCAGAGAGGGGTTTCAGCCCCCTTTTAGCAGGGAAGGCATTATGTGAAACAGCGAAGATGGGAATGCAAAGTCAAAGATCTTTCGTTAGAAGTAGTTTGCAGGCTGTACGTATACAGGATAAAGCGGTGAAACCCACTCCTTCAATCACTGGGGCTGAAACCACAACATTTTTGCTGAAGAAAATACCACCTAATAGCTCAGTGTCATCACCCTCCAGCTACAGTAAAACAGAATTTTAAAAACTCTAACCAACAATTAAAGTAATCGGTCTCTTCTCATGTCTGCTAAAGGTATGCCAGTTTCGCATCACACGGGGGTTCTGTACCCTGGATCTTGTCCCATGCCTTCTAGTCAGGGATTTCAGTGCAATTTCTGTGCGTGAAACTGCTGCTGTAGCAGAGCTCTGTGGTTGGTGCAGATTAGCTGCTTGCAGATGAGGAAGTGCATGTGTGTATTGTACACAGACACATTAAGCCGCTCATGACCGTACTTGCTGTGGGAGCACGCCCGTCCTGCACTTGGGCCTTGCCACCCCTGTGCAGCCATCGGCACAGAGGCTGAGTGCGCGTCACACGCAGCGATTTGAGCTCGCCTCCCGACCAGCAAGGGCAGGACATGGCCACCCAAAAGGAGTCACAGAATCACACAATCACAGAATATCCCGCGTTGGGAAGGACCCACAAGGATCACGGGGTCCAACCCCTGGCCCCACACAGGACCACCCCAAACCCAAGCCCTGTCCCTGAGAGCGGTGTCCAAACGCTCCTTGAGCCCTGGCAGCTCAGGGCCGTGCCCACTGCCCTGGGGAGCCTGTTCCGTGCCCACCACCCCCTGGTGCCATGAGGCCTCCCCTCACCTTCCTCTGCTCTGGGCCCAACAAACCAAGTGAAGAGGGAAGGGAATGGCTCAAAGCAGGATCCACAGTACTGCAGGAAGGGAAAAGAAGATCCTCTCTGCCCTAAGAGGCCACAAGAATGTGGTTCCCAGGGCCAAGAAGCCTGAGCCACGACAGAGAAGTAGGATGGCTGCAATGCTGCTGTGATGGATCTGGAGCTCCATGGCTGACAGGTATCAGAAACGGAGGGTGCACCTGTGGGTGAAAGGTGCTGGAACGGAGTCAGGTCTCCTTTCCTCAATGTACTCGCTATGTTTCAATTCGATGCAATGCAGTGGACTATTTTTAATATTTAAAGGGATCAGATTCCAGAGGCTTAATAAACTTGACCAGGTGGCAGGTTGGACCTGATATGTGTCCCACCAAACCCTCCCAGTGCATAATGCCAGAGAGCTGATTTTGGATATGTCCTACAAAGAAGCCGGGCCCAAAACCTCTGTGAAACGTCTGCAGCCGCACTACAAACGTCCCTGTGTTGTTACTGCTCTTTGGGCAGCAAACCTCTTCCCTGACACCAGGCCCCAGCTTGCTCAGCACTTCTGCCCAGAGGTGGTGTGCGGTACAAGCCCTGTAGAATAGGATATCGAACTATTTCACCTAATAAGAACCTCAAGAGGTCAAAACATTCTCCATGTTGACAAACTAAAGCCTTCTAACAGAGAAGTAGCTGAGGAACAGTAGACATTTTTGCTAACTGCAATGTAAAATTGTCAGTGCGGCCATAAAACTTGGAGTCCTAGCAACAAAACCCAGACCACATCATGTCCTCCTCCTCCCCCAGTTACTGCAACTTGTGGTTCACGACACAAGCACTGGATTCATTGCACTAAAGCCAACATTTCCCTTAACTAACACATATCATTTGTTTGCTGTCCTTTCTGTTTATTGAACACTTGGGATTGTTAATCTTCCGCTAATTTAATAACTGGAACCATGTGGTGTATAAATGTTGCTGCGTTCTGCTGGGGAGATTAATGGGCAGAGGCACACAGGGGTGGCGGAGGACAGGCAGCGGGCGCTGGGCTGTTGGTGCCCTGAGGTGGGACAGGAGTACGGGACAGGCGTATGGCCACTTTGGGCCTGAAAATCGCAGAAAACCAACACAGGTTTTTCAGATGCATGTAAATAACTTTCCTCAAGCTCCACCTCATTTCTCAAGTGCAAGGCCATTCAGTGGGGCAGTGGGGACACAGCCATCAGGGAGAGGCACGCTGCCACCCTGAGGTCCCCCAGCAACCATGCACAGGTCTGGTGTGACCTGGTGCCCACCAGAATGAAACTCAGCCCTGCTCCACCGGGATGGCCATGGGGCCCTCCATGGAGACACAGGACCTGCGCTGCTAGAGTATGAACTCATAAACAACATTATGGGTGCTTGCTTCCTGAGCACTGTTTACTTTTCATGTAGTTTACACAGCTGATACATAAGTGCTTACAAAGAAGTGGTGACTTTAAACACTTCTTTGTCATTAGTTATCATGATTAATCCGCTACAATTAATTGCCACCCGACGATGTGCTGTATGGCCTCATTGTGCCTTCAGTTACTTGAATGTAAACACCACTGAAGTCGGCAGAAATGTGAAGTGTGTAAATCAGCACAGAGCTAAGCACTAGGTTTTAAGCAAGGATTCTGCAGCAAGGAATTCTAACCATTATTTTATATTTTCCTTATGTTTCCGTTTGATGCTTTACCCTGCTCCGTGCTCAGAGCAGAATCCATTTCCCTTCAGGCATGTATAGCATGTATCCCCTTTGGTTTCCTAATTTGGGTTAGATCCCATCATATAAAAAATATACTCTGATATTGTACCTAGAGCACATTGATGAGGCGTAAAGAGCTCTTCTGTGATGGGAATTAAGATCAAAAAGGATACGGAATTTAAATATTCAACATTTTTTCTTGGATGTGAAACATAGAAAAATTGTTTTGATGCAAAAGTCACCATGACAGAATATGTTACTTAAACTCTGGGACCATATTAGAGTAAAATGGCTTTTTTTTTTTTTTGCACTGACAGAAACCCCTTCATATGGAAATTATGACATTTTGCCTATTGCCTCTTACTAGAAATGTTGAAAAAATCTGTTAAAAATATGCTTTTAAGAAGTTGTATTGAGATAAAAGAAAATGAATAAGAACTGGTATTTCTGACTAGTTACTTAATTTAGGGCCCGTTAGCTGCCAGAAACCTGCAGCAGTTACCAGGGTTTGCGAAGCACAACTGGTAACATGGTTCATTTTGCAGTTGGGTTTGCTGCTCTTCTGTTGGCACCTCACACTCACGGTAAGTTAATGCTTTGCTAGTCCCGCGTCAGGGGCACAGGTGGGCTGGGACTGGGGAAAAAGGCTGAGCCTACCCGTGAACACACGCAGAGGGCAAGTGCACAAAAAATGCATCCCCACTCTGTGACAGAGTTGTCCTAGACTTCTGTCTGAATTTAGCCTCTTGATTTTTAGAGAGCCACTGAGGGCTCCTTCCCCCATTGCACACAGCCCCTTGCCTCTTCCAGGCCTGAAAAGCACGTTGGAAACCCAACGTGAGACAGACAGAGACAAATGGATCAGACCAGACTTGGTGCCGCACCCGCACCATCCCCAGTGTGTTTTGGGGCAGCGGACGCTGAAGTCCGGCTTGGCTCCTGAGAGGGAGTTGGTATGGCACACACAGTTGTTGTGATGAATCAGAGAATTATAGAATGGCTTCAGTTGGAAGGGACCTTAAAGGCCATCCAGTTCCAGCCCCCCTGCTCCCTGCTGTGGACTGGTTGCCACCCACTAGATCGGGCTGCCCTAAGTCTCCTCTCTTTTGGTTTAGAACCATTTCCCCTTGTCCTATCACTGATACACCATGTAAAAAGTTTAGAAGCTCCCTTTAAGTACTAGAAGGCTGCAATGAGGTCTCCCTGGAGCTTTCTCTTCTCCAGGCTGAACAAGCCCAGCTCCCTCAGCCTTTCTTCACAGCAGAGGTGCTCCAGCCCTGTAAGCACCCTTGCGGCCTCCTCTGGACCCGCTCCAACAGCTCCACATCCCCTCTGTACTGGGGGCCCCAGGCCTGGACACAGCACTCCAGGTGAGGTCTCACAAGGGCAGAGTAGAGGGAGACGATCCCCTCCCTCTCCCTGCTGGCCACCCCTCTCCTGATGCAGCCCAGGATGCCATTGGCCCTCCTGGCTGTGCGCACACACTGCTGGCTCACTGTTGACAGCCTGGCAGAGGCAAGCTGGCACTGCGCTGCTGATCGAGGCCCTGGGCAGCTGTCATGCAGAGGCAGCAGCTGGTGAAATGGCCTCTGGAGGTGGAGAAGGCAGCGGTACCTCGCCTCAGCCCAGCCCCCCTGCTCCTGGGCAGGCCGATGTGCCAGGGCACAGGGTGAGCCCAGCAGAAAGCAAACTAGGAAAGTCTGTCTCCTCTGGCTTTCCTCTGCCCTGAAGCATTAGTCTGAATTTCTGCCCTGGTTTGTCTGGAAAATCCCTCCGGATAAGTGGGTATGGAATTCTCACCATTTAAAATCAGCTTTCTCACTTTGCCTTAAAAAAGGCTCATGCTTCTTGTCAAGTATTCTGGTCGCTTTGGGCTCCCTAAAAATTGTGAGCTAGCAGAATTTTCCTTAGTGAGTGCTGCAGGAGTTCTTTGATGGGATGATAAAAATAACTATTTGGTGCCAAAGGCAATAGACTGGGGAACAAAAGCCTCTCTGAAGTCAGATAAGTTGGGATCTTTGAAAGAGTTCAAAAAAAAAAAAAAAAAGCCAAGAACAGCAGTGGATATCCTGGACTATGACCACGGCTGTGCAGCTGATGCCTGAGTCTAGGTGAAGGATTTGGGAGCAGGCAAACAACAGGTGGTGGGCGGGAAAAGCACGAGAATCAGATCTGCCTGGGGAATAGGCGGTGGATAGAGTGACGGGCAGCTGATGTGGCGCCGGGGGGAGAGAAGAATGGGGCGAATCCGTGATGAGGCTCTTACCTCTCATGCCACCCAGGCCTTTGTGAAGGACTAATGCACAGTAAGAAAAAGAGACTTCAAGCACTTGTTCCCTCGAGAGAGGATCAGGGTGAAACTTGTGGTGGGTATTAGTCATGTCGCTTAGCAAGGTGTACAAATACCACTATGAATGATGAGGGCGGTATAAGCACTTAGAATAACTTAGCCAACAAACCAAATCTTAGATGCAAAAAGAGATTCATATGGGGAATACTGTGCAATCACTCCTCGTGTGGATGACTTTCTATAAGCATTAGATAAATCATTCATTTTTCCTTTCTGATGCAGTAAAATTTCAACAATAGCATAAGCAGTATCACACTTCAGGCTACGGCAAGTGGCATGTACAGAAGCAAAGGATGTTTGGGATATGTTGTCATCCACTGGAAAATTCCAAAACTAGAAATTAGCCTCACTTACAAACTGTTAGGGCTATTTTTCTCGTCCAATTCCATTTTATCAGATATCTGTTTACAGAACTCAGCCAAATACCTTCTCAGATAGTTTTATAAACTTTCAGCAGATGTGAATGAGCATTTATTTGACAGAGCCAACTAACTACCTCGGCAGCTCCATCCTCTTGACCCCTGCTCATGACTTGCACTGCATCCCATTCTCAGTAGAGTTGGCCAGGTTTAAAAAGGTACTTGATGTCAGAAATAATCTTTTTTTGTTCTTTTTTTTCCTTTTAGCAACCACCTGCTTCCCTGAAATCCATTGTCCTCTCATTACAAATTCAGTTTTGCACCTGAATATTATATCAAATGTCACTGTCCGGTTTTTGATGATAGTTTTATGGGAGAATATTGAAGGCTTCTTTGAACACAGTGTAAGCCAATACAGAACTTCCCTGTTCCTGAGGGAAAACCTGAATGGGAGTGTGATAAATATGGAATGACCACTGGGCCACTATGCAACCTCCTTCCATTGCTGTTATTTAAGGATTAAAACATGTGAAAAAAATAAATACACATTAATACAGCATCAGGCCTGAAGTCAATATTTTGAAGTTGCCATAGCTGTACACATTTACTGTCTCTAATAGTAAGATAATACATTGCAAAAGGGACTAGGCTGAGCTATGCTGTTATGTCCTATCGTATGCACAAACAGTCCCCATCTAGACAGCTTCCATCATTCTCTTACGCTTCATGTTTGTTTCTTTAAAAAAATCTACTTATAAAGAAGATGGGAAAAATTTACATATATATATACATATATATATATGCAATCTGTGGTATTAGTATGAAGCAAAAGAACGGCAAAGATTTGCCATACAACACACAAGCCGTCTAGGACCTAGACTTTATGCTCCAGGTGAAGCGGCCAAGGAAGCAGCCTTGCTGGCTTTCCCTCCAGTCTGTCTTTAAGAGAATGTATAGAAATACATACAAAGCAAACTCTCTGGACACTGCCCATGTTCTTCTTCTTTTGCTAAGCAGATGAGAACAGGGTTAATCCTAAGGCATTCTCACTGCCAGGTCCCTTCCTCCTCAACATACCTCAAACTTCTTTTTTTAAGCGCTTCAGCTTGTATGTTACCATTTGTTTTAATAATGGAATCCAGTCAGAAGCTTGTGGCCCCATAAACTTTAGACATAACTTCAACTATGTCAACTTTAAAAAGTCAGAATCTGCCTCATCAAAGGGCAATCATGTCTAATGTAGGTGTCTGTGCCAATTGTGTTTTGAACTGCAGCAATAATCCAACCAAACCATGCAAATAGCTTTTCTACACCCACATTTCTTAATTATCATCATGAGACTGAGGTAGCTGAGACCAGATCTATAATGTTTTCTAGATGTCAAAATGCCCACACACCTTCTGTAATCCTTGTGCTACCAGCCCCCTTTCATATTGCTTTTAGCTGGTCCATCTAATTATCTATTACCGTAACTGTTTAATGCATTATTCAAAAGCCCCACAAAGCATTGTCAGGAGGAAGGGGCTCTGTTTAAGAAAAGGGAAACGACTTGTCTGACTATGCCTCCTCAGCTGCACGACCCTATAAACATTTCAGTGGACGATAAGCCCCTCCCCACCCCTTTCAGAAACCAAACATTATTTTTTTACAGCCAGGTGAGACCTACTCCTCTAAGAGTCTCTGTATACATTGCAACCAGAAATAATGTGTTTTCGTCAGAGACTTGTGGTCTACTTCCCGTTTTGAAAATAAATAAATTCATTATTTTCAGATGTGCTACAGTCAATAAGGATCTGAAATGGCAAAGTAGTGAAAATGTTATGACTTAATGAACACGTTGCGTAATCATTCTTGCCAAATGTCAAAATAAATTGGAGGCCAGCGTGTATGGTTTATGCTTGTTAAGTTAGGGTTTTGTGTGCTATTTTGGGAAGAAAAAAGAAAGACCAGACCACTAAAAGGTAGGGGAAAGAGAAAGTATACATTTGGGCACTGATGGAAAGAGCTTGGTCCATGACAGCCGCCACGGCTCGTATCAACAGCAAGTACATTGCGAGACTTTGTGCTTTGCCACAAAGTTCCAGTGAAGCCAGGAACTGCGGAACGCAGCAAACGGAGCCAGGTTTTGCCTACGCTTGAGACCGCTGCGAGATGTCTGTAAGCCTTTACGGGTGACCCATCGCATCCAGCGTTGGCATGGAGGCATTGAGAAATGCGGGGCTTGCTGATCTTAGGCAAAGAGCTTTCTGTTTGTCCAGGCAATGAGTACCCGGAAACCTCCAGGTCTTTAAAGATCTGCAGAGCCAAGGGCCTGATCCTTGGATCTGCCCTCTGAGGTTGCCTCAGGAAAAGACCAATTAGGATTACGTGATGAGTAAAATTCTTCCCATACTTACGTGATTAGGAAAATAGATCTCTAAACTGACACGTTCAAAAGGAGATCAAAGCAATACTGTTCTTTTGTGGTTAGGTTTTGATTTATTTGTGCTTTTCCCCACTGTGTACATGTTCTAGCAGCACCCAGAGGACACAGCTTTGTGTTGCTCACTCCAGCAAAGGCAGTGCCACCAGCGTGCCGGTATTCCTTACTGCCCACATGAGACGCACAGATACACATATGCGGCTTTCGTTTATTTTGTTTCATGGCACAGGGAGGGGGGAAAAATCCTTTTCATACACCTACATCTATCACATAACAACTAAGAATAGAAGCAATATTGAGACAGATGGAAATGTTAACAGTGACAGCTCACAAGCACGAATCACACATTTGTGAAATAATGAAAAGGGTGGGCAGTTGTTATATGAACTCCGTGTCAGTCGTTATGTTTTCCTGGCTATAATTTTGCAAGAATATGTCTCAGAGATATTTCCAGTGACCCAGAGGAATCAGTGCCCTGCTCTGTGAGGCACCTAGCTGGCGCGTGGGAGCGGGGCCTCGGGGAAGTGCCGAGTAGTTTGTGCATGGAACAGCCCACTATGAGCCCTGGGATGGCCCGTGACATTTCCTGCCAGGGCATTTCAGTATTCCTAACTATGTGGTGGGAGGGACGCAGAAAGGAGGTGTAAAAATGTTTGGAAACTCGAACGCAAGGGAAACACGGGATGCTCAGATTTGTTTCCAACCCTTACTTCCAGGCATACGAGTATTACATATTTGTGCATCATCTGCCCATATCCTGTGGTCCCTATTGCGAGCTGGACTTGCCAGCCATTAATGGCAACAAGCTAGTCCTGCACTTCTCAGTTTGTTCTTTCCAGCTCTTTATTCTCCAACAGCCATCGTCTCCGCTTTTAAGGACCACTCTGATGAGCCTGTTTTTGTTAGCCCCAGTTTCCAAGCCTGCATCCAAGGCTCTCAGTCTAATGTTAGCTCAAAGGGGAGGAAGCTGTGAAAGCGTCTATCCATACGTCTTTCAGCTTGTGCTACCTGTCTGTTTCCCAAGCCTAAAGGAACCTGCTGATTTTCAGAGGTACTGCTCCTTGCACAGGATGCTGTTTACAGCACTTGACATTACTATTTTTTGCTGGAGGAATGAACTAGATCTCCTGAAACCTTATGGATGCTCTCTTTGTTTGTGTACCTGATTAAAAAAACTGTAGCAGCTACATCTTGGAGAGCTCTGTGGTGATTTACTACAGTGATTCATGGTAAGACTTCCAGCGCTGAGCAAAATTTCTCCCTGGGGATTCATCCACCTTTCCAGAATCTCTCATGGCTAGGCAATCGTATGCCACTGCGTATAGGAAGCAGTCTGGTTACTAAACGGGCAGACAGCCTGCATTATCTTTGGGCATTTCTGAGAGGTCCACAGTATTGGTGTGATGAAGAAACAAAGGACTTGCGGCACAAAGTCAAATGCATGCATCCAGCCCCCTCAGCTTAACAAAATGCTACACAATCCTCCGTGCCTGCAGTGGTGGCTACTAGAAGTACCATGTCATTTGAAATAAGAGAACTGTTGAAGGATGCTGAAAATCAAGCGGTCATCCAAATGGAGAATGATAAACTTTGAGAAAGATGGTGCCTATGTGAAATACCACATCAAAAAACATCTCACACTGGACACAGATGCCTGAGAGCCACCAAACCACCGAAGACAACGCTTATGGTAGCAGGTAAAATAAAAAGAAAGCTATTAAAGAGGAGAAAGGCTGCCACATTGAAGCCTGGCAGGATGAAGGGAGATGCAGAGGAGATCGGACATTTTACAGTATCATAACCATAGGAGACGGAAGGTGGTGACGAACCACCACCAAATGGGTGACAGCTCCTGGAGAAATACTAGGTACTAAAATCAATACAGCCACTTGCAGATTAAGGCATGAGTCACTGCGAGCGAATGTGACCAAATACGGCCCAGTGTCATTTGTTAGCAGCCGCCCGTCCCATCCATCTCATAGGGAGCAATCGGTGTTTGGCACAAACAGAGAGGCAGGGGCAGAAAGGGCAACAGCAGCACCAGGAGCTTGTAAGGGCTGGTGACAAAGTACCGGGTGTAAAATTAAAGTGAATGAAGACATACAAGAACATGCCTGGAGTGGGAAATTCACATAAACAGAAGCTCCTTGGCAACCCCCTGTAGACAGAACCGTGTATTTGGGGAATTAGATGGGCTTCGGCAGGGCTCGCTAGATCACGGCACACGTATTCAACCATGAGTCGCACCACCTGACTCCCTCCCAAGTGAGGAAAGGTCAGAGGATGCTTCCTTAGGAATTTCATGAACCTGACGCTGCCAAGGAGGCGCGTTCGGGTTCCCTCCAGCCTGCCGACGACAGCCGCTCCCGACACCGGCCTCTTCTCGACGAGTTTCCCCTCGCCTAGGAGCCGCCCAGAACCCCTTCTCCCCGCGCCGGGCGTCCCGGCGGCGCAAGTTTCCAAGTGGAAGTGGAAAAACACCCGGCTGCCGCCCGGCCCCTCCCCGGGCTGCCCGGAGGGGAGGGGGCCGTTCCCGGGGAGGGGGGGAACACGGGGCTGCTAGGACCCCCCTGCCGCTCACAGCGGCACAGCGCTCCGCCGGTGCCGTCCTGCG